>JAPEBW010001342.1:0-26039 GCA_027405785.1 Ophiocordyceps robertsii | reverse complement strand
CTATAGCGTTAACCTCTTTATATAGCTAAAACTACTTATCGAGGTCTATAATTATCCTTACCTTTTAGCCTTAGCGGAGCACTAATAGTTTCTTAAAATAGTTTATCGCCGTAAAGCTCTTATAATCCTATATTATTATCCGGGCGAGCTTAGGGTTATTAAGGAAAAATATTATATCACGCCTTAATAGCGGCGCCCGGACTTAAACGGGTAAGGCGTAGCTAGAACTAGCTAAAATCGTCGTAGTAACTAAGTAAATCACTTATCTATATATCGCTAGTCTTAGCTAAACTATTTTAACTTTAGCTTTAATCCCTTTATAGGCCTTAATCCGTAAGATTAATATAGAGTTAATAAGGTCCTTTTAATAAGGAACTAAAAAGTCTTAGCTAAGTAATATATTAGCCGCTAAGCGTTTTACTATCTAAGCGCTAATCCTTACCTTTACGACTATAAGGCTACCGTCTAGCCTTCTTAGTATATAGGCGGTAAATTCCGCTTATTTAACGGTAGCTATCCTTCTTACTCCTTAAATAGGAATTTATTAAGAGGAGTTTATAGTTACGTCTTAAAAGGTCTTTACTTAGTCGGCTTAGATAAGGCTTTAGTCTGCCCCGGTATTTATATAGGCTTTAATACTTATCCCGGGCCCTTTTTTTCTATAGACTAGTAAGCGTGCGTAGGTAAATTATAACGGCCTATCGGGGTTTAATAGCTAGACGTTAAAGGAAGCCTTAACTATCTAAACGTTTTATAGCTTCCGAATAACTACTTACTATACTAAGCTACGTCTTTATATAGCAACGTCGCGGTTAGGATTAAGGGGGTGTTTATCTTTAACATATTAGTAGAGCTTATTCTTTAAGGGGAATACTTCGCCGTAAAATCCGCACGCTTTATCGGCCTCCTATACTAAGTCTGCTATAGTATAGATTACGGTTTCCTTTAAGCTCTTATCGGTATCTAATTAAGCTCTTTCCGTATTATACTCTTTATCCCTTAAATAGTTATTAGTTTTTACTATAGTACCTTCTTTAGTCGCGGGGTATGCTTATTTTAGCTTTAGCGTTAGTAAGTATATAGTCTTAAAGGTCCCTTTTCTCTTTAGCCGGAGGACCTTAACTTATATTCTTAGCTATTTAAGTAGGTTTTTTCCTTAACTTAGCGAGCGCTATAAGGTCCGAGGTATATCTACCTTTACTAAGCGGTTTAAAAACGTAACCCTTAGTCTTAGCGAGCTTTTAATAGATAGCTAGGGCGTCCCGAACTATCCTTTAAGTGCGTACGGGGTATAGCTAGTCGGCCCTTACCTTTTTATAGGTTAGACCTATTTCTTTCGCGCTAGTAAGTGCTTTTAAGATCCTTAAGTATATTTAACTTATAGCTAAAGAAGAATTTCCTTATATTCGTTAATCTATTTATTAATATCTTTATTCCTTACTAAGTATTATAAGGATTCTTATAAGTAGACGTCTAGCTTTTAATAGATCATTATAGTTAAGTAGTTTAGCTAATAAAGCGCGGCCTTAGCTTTATATTATAAGCGTAATATCTAAGACTTAAAGTCGGATCTTACTACTATATCTTCGATAATAAAGTGCTCTTTATTAAGTGCTTATATCGCTATATTTAAGCGGATTCCGAACTATTTTTATAGGGCGGATATTTATCGGCCTAGTCCAACGCCGGGCTTGCTAAGTTCTTCTTATTATAGTTTTAAGAGGTCCTCGGAATACTATTCCGCCGTACTTCCTTAAAGGAAGGAGGGCAGTTAAATAGCTAATTCGTCTATATAAGCCTTGCTTTTATTAGCGTTTCGGCGGATAAAGTTAATAAAACGGTTAACTCCTCGGAACGTACTAGCTTTATTATCTTCTTAAACTTTATTAAAGGATGCTTTTAAAGGTCTTAATAGGTTAAATCTCCCTACGTCCTTAGCTTATAGTTAAGGTTTTTCCTAAGGCTTAGTAAGCGTATCTTCTTTTCTTAGTGCTTAAAAGAGACTAAGGAATTATTCGTTTAATATTACTACTATTCTTACTAAGGGGCTTAAGGCTATACTTAGTCTTAGTATCTACGCGCTTAGTATAGATAGGTTTAGCCCGCTAAAGGTATTGCTTACTATATCCTCGTTGCTTATTATTAAGGTCTTAGTCTTAATACTCTCGCTAAGCGCTTAACCTTCCGTTTTATATACGTCCCGGAATCCGGTGCGCTATAAGGCCCCCGGCATAAGAAGCTCGTTTTTATTAATTAAGAGTCCCGAAAATACTTTAGTTAGCGCGGCTATAGCGGACGAGGCTAAACGGTAATACTAAACTAAAAAACTGCCGGGTATCCTTTAAGGCGGATTTCCGGTTAAGGCCCTTAGGCTAAACTCTATTAGCAGTATATAGTGGAAATATCCGCTAGGCTTATCGTCCCGGGGAAAGAGTGACTTTATTATAGGCTCGATCCGGAGGGTATTTAGCGGGCGGGGAGCTAGATAGTTTTAAGGTCGGCTTATCTTTACTTCTTTTATCTAAAAGATAATTAATCCGTTTAGGTAATACCGGATTTAGTTTACTTAGTTATATAGATTTTATCGTTTTATAGTCTATCCTTTATTAGTGTTTTAAAAGCGGATTACCTCTTAAAGGGTAGTAGTCTTAGCTTAGCTAAGCGGGACTTATTTTATATCCCGTTTAGCTCCGTAAGCTATCGCGGTATAGTACCTTAAAAAGGGGTAAGGGAGATTATTAAACCGGTATACGTAGTAGGCCGCGGCCTTTTCCGCTTTTACGGCCTACTTATCTTAAAGTTCTATTATAAGCGCGTTAAGGAAGAGGTGCTTATTTTTAAGGTTAAACTTAAAAGCTAATAAGAGCTTCTTACTAAAGAAAATATCGTTTAGTATTTAACTTCCTATAAGATAAGTACTAAATCGTGCGATATAGTCGCTCTTAGCTTAGCGGATATTTAAGGGATTTCCGTTTAAATAGGTAGGAATTACTACTATTTACTACGCCCTATAGCGTAAGGATAGGGGGATAAGGCGCGGACTAATTACTGCTAGTTAAGGCCGGTACTACGAACTAATTACTGCTAGTTAGGGCCGGTACTATAAACTAATTACCGCTAGTCGGGCCGGTACTATAGACTAATTACCGCCGGTTAGGCCGATATAACGGACTAATTACCGTACGTAATTATATATAAGGGTTTAGAAATAGTAAAAAGCCTATTTATTTCTTAAAAGCATAGCTAGCTACTTTATACTTAGTTCTTTAAGCTAATTTTAAGGATCTTTAATTATACTATTTATAGTACGTAAAGTAAACTATAGATATCCTTATAAAATCGCTTAATAAACTAAGTATAAGCTTAGTTAAAAATATTATAGACTATAGTCGGGGAAATCCCTTAAATATCCTTAGATATCCTTTAAAAATCGCGGTAAGGTTTATCCTATATCTTCCGGGGTGCTTCCGTAGTTAGAAACGGGTTAAACTATAGTTAAGATATCCCGCGGAAATCCTTAAAAATCCCTTAAAGATACCGGCGGAATCCGCTTAATAGTTTTTACGGTATCTCTTATAGTTAGATACGTTATAAACTATAGTCGGGTAAGCTCCTAACTATCTATAGTTATATCCTAAAAACCTTAGCGGGGTCCGACCGGTAATATTCGTCGTATCTCCTTAGGCGAGCTTTCGTAGTACGTGCTCCGGGCGTTCTTATCGCGGGGTTCCGTAAAGCTTCCTTAAAAGTAGAGTAAGGAGTCTAAGCGTGGCCGTCTAGATTCCGTAATATTTATCCTATATCTTTTAAGGTGCTTTTATAGTTTAAAACGGGTCGAACTATAATTAAAATATCCCGCGGAAATCCTTTAAAATCCTATAAAGATACTAGCGGAATCCGCTTAGTGGTTTTTATAGTATCTCTTATAGTTTAAGACGTTATAAACTATAGTTAGGTAGGCTCTTAACCCTCTATAGTTATATCCTAAAAACCTTAGCGGGGTCCGATCGGTAATATTTATCGTATCTCCTTAGGCGAGCTTTTATAGTGCGTGCTTTAAGCGTTCCTATCGCGGGGTTTCGTAAGGCTCCTTAAGAGTAAAGTAAGGAGTCCGGGCGTAGCCGTTTAAATTCCGTAACACCTTTTATGCTTTCTTAAAGGCTTTTATAATATTTAGTAAAAAGACCGCTCTCTTTTTTACTTATAAGTTATAGCTACTTAGCTAGCTTTTTTATATTATAAGAAAAACTTTTTATACTTTTCCGCTACCTCTTTTTATTATAGACCTTTATAATACTTATTTAACTTTTTATTCGTTTAAATAAGGCGCCTTTTTATCTTAAACTAGCTTTAAGCGCGTAGCTAGCTTATTTACTAGCTATAGTTATACTACTAAAATAACTAAATAGATATTAAGGGACCCCTTTATATTTAACTAGTATATAAGCTATCTTACTTAAGCGGTAACTTTAAACGGCTTAGTATATCTCTTTTAAAGTTTCGCTAGTTTACTATCCGCAATATAATAACCTTTATTAAGCTATAGCTAAACTTAATTACTAGGCTTAAATTTTAATAAGCGGTGTCTTTTACCGTTTTTATCCTTTATATCGGCTTAAGCATAAGCGATAGTTAACTTAGCTTCTTCTTATAAGACTTCTTAGTTCTATAAATATAAATAATTACTAAAGAACTTAAAACTATTATTTATTTTTATCTTTATATAAGGCTTGCTTAAAGCTATAAAAATAACTAAGGAGAAGGAGTTATTAAAGCTAAACTAAAAGGCTATTTATATATCGGTTTAGCGTAAGTTTTGGAAATCGGTAGTAAAGAATTATAGCGCGATTTTTACGGTTTAGTTCCGCCTTTTTTATAGGCTATTAGTTTAAGGGTATTAAGCGAAAAATATAAAAGGCTTTAATCTAAAGGCTTACTTTAAAGTCTGCTAAAATACTAAAGTAAACTTTATATCTTAGTTAAATATCATCTCTCTTAAAATCCTAAATTAGCGCGGAGTAGCTTAAAATATAACGCTTATACTTAATCTTTTGCTATAAACTAATTCTTACTTAAAATAAATAAATATATCCTTAAGAATTTATTAGTTATAGTTAATAAGGTATTAAAGAAGTTATTTATAATCTCTTTTTATATAGATTATTCGGCTTAAACTACTAAACGCTTAATAATAACGTTTATTGCTATTATATAGTATAAAACTAAAAAGCTTTAAATCGGGATAAGTGACTTTAGCGTCTTACTTAAATTAGTTTAGTTATAGTAGTAAGCGTTATAGCTATTTATAACTTTATTTATATTTTTACTAAGCTATAAGATTAAGAAGCTTTTAAAGAAATCTTATTATATATAGGTACGGCTAGTATGAAAATATTTAATATAAGTATCTTTAATAATATACTTAATATAAGTCTTAAGGATATATAATTTCTAGCGTTTATTATTTTTTATAAAATATAGTAACCCTTATAATTAAAAGAATAAAAGTTTAAGGATACTATCTTTCTTACTAAGCTACGTAATAATCTTTACTTAATATATATCCTCTATATATTTATTAATTATCTTTTAGCATAGTAGTAATTCGATTAATACTTCCGTATAAAAAATACGTAGTCCGTTATCTTATTTTCTAAAATATATTTAAATTCCCCTTTTTAGTTTAAAGATTATAGCTTATTATCTTAGTGCGGTAAATATAAAAGAGCATTTAATATAACGTTTTAAACGCTTAAGATATAGTATACTTAAAGTAAGAATTTGCTTAAGTATTTAAAAGCGAGGACTAGCTTATTGTTAAATTCTATATTTATAAGAAATAAGGATTTCTAGTATATAATTTTATAGGTGCTTATATAGTTAGTGTAGATAACTACTTATAGCGTTTTTATAGATAGTTTTATAGTATATAGCTTATAGACTAATTATACTAGCTTAGCTATTTTAAGCTTTATAAGTTAGTATTAAGGTTCTTTATCTTAAAAGGCGCGGCTTAAGTTAATAATAAGCTATACTTTAATCTAGGCTAATAAAGTCTTTTTATCTTATTTTATACCTTCTTTTAAGTAAAACGCTATAGCCGCTACTTTATATTCTTAGGATATATCGATTTAAAGAAATAGTTATTAAGTAGGGTTTAAGTAGTAAATCGTTTAAAACTTCGTAAGCTTTTTAATTAGATTTATAAAGACCTCTTTTTTATTTAAAGTAAGCTTAAAAGCGGCTTTTATAGTATATTATGCCCGTCCTTAGCTATTTAAAAAGACTCCTTTTTCCTATCTTACTTAAAGTAGCTCTGTTTTTTATCTTAATAAGACGTTAACTTTTTTAGCGAAATATAAAACTATATAACGTAGTTATTTAACAAGGCCGATTTATTTCTTAAGCTATTAAAATTTCTTTAAAAACGCGATATCCTTTAAGGCTTATATACGTTTATTTTGTTTATTAAGCCGATAGCGTTTACTTTAAATTTTAAGAGTTATATAGATAAGTATGCTTAAAAGGACTTTAGTCCGGATAAGCTAATATTATAGTTATAAAAAGAATTAAGAAGCAAATAGGTATAGAGAAGAGCAGACTTATAGCCACGAGTAAGGGGATTATAGAGATGTAAAGAGTGTGCGAAAAAGTAAAGAAATAGGTAAGATATGTATATATAAGGTTGCTAATCTATCTAAGGTAAAGGGGGGACTAAGGCCTCCTTATATAGACAATTCCTAAGCTATAAGTAACTTAAGTGATCTAGAAAAGAGCCCCCTGTTTAGCGCAGTTATACATAGTAGGCTAATAGCTGTTGTTAGGCTAATATTGTATTTGTAAGCCTAGGGATTAATTCCGCAAGGAATACAAGGTGGCGCAGCGACTTAGCACGGATTATGCATATAGTCTCTATATACACCTCTTCCTAATCTGCTCATATCTTGCTTATGTATGGGTGGAATAATATATAAAAATCTGTATAGTATGGGGAATTATATAACGAATTTAATGCGTATTTCAGCGTATTTATAGCATGTGTTATATATGCTGTATTTAGCCTATAGGCTGCGGGAGAGTATATTTTACTCCCTTATAAAAAGCATAAAATACTACCTTTAAGTATTAAAGGTTTTCTTTAGCTATATTAAAGTAAATAATAATATCGTTAATATTAACCGCCGCGTATTTCTAGTATTTATAGAGGACGTTATTAATAAACCTTTAAACGTATTCTAAGGAGTTTTTAAAGCTTATAAGTATCATAAGCGGTCTTTTTAGCTTATAATAACTTATAACTATAAACATTTTTTAGTAGTCTTAGTAAACTAAGAACTAATAAAAGAATAATTATATATTTCCTATATTTATAAACTCTTTTTCTTAAAGGCGTTTTATTATATTACCTTTAAGCGGCATAAAGTAAGCGTTTAAAGTAATAATAGCGTTAATCCTTTATATGTTTATAGCTACCTATTTCTTTTCCTTTTTATTTACTATTTTTTATACTATAAACATAAGTACTATAAATAAAGTTAGCTTATAAACTTATTTAAATTGTCTTTAATTAGTTAGCTAACCGAATATCGTATTTACTACCTTTTTTTCCTTATTGATTAATAAATATAATCTTAATACGACTTATTAGTATTACTATTCTTTTATTAAAAGAATATATATATATATAAACTTGTTTATATATACTACTCCTTTATTTTTTTAAAAGTAAGGAAACGATTTAAGGATATTTTAAACCTTTTATACGTATTTTAAGTCCTTAGTATAGATCTAAACGCCCTTATTAATAGTAAGTTTAAATAAGTTTTTAGTTTTGCTAATTTTTAGTTTATAGCTTACTATAAGATCTTTTTATAAAAAGCTTTTAGCGGGGTTTATTTTATCTAGGTTTTCTATAAGGACTTCCGCTAAGGGAATAATAATATCGATCTCCTTATATAGCTAAAACTACTTATTAAGGTCTATAATTATCCTTACTTTTTATTTTTAACGGAGTACTAGCAGTTTCTTAAAATAGTTTATCGCTATAAAGCTTTTATAATCCTACATTATTATTTAAGCAAGCTTAAGGTTATTAAGGAAGACTATTATATTATGCCTTAATAGTAGTACTTAAACTTATATAAGTAAGGTATAGCTAAAACTAATTAAAATTATTATAATAACTAAGCAGATTACTTATTTATATATTATTAGTTTTAGCTAAACTATTTAAACTTTAGCTTAAATCCTTTTATAAGCCTTAATTTATAAGACTAACGTAAAGTTAATAAAGTTCTTTTAATAAAGAACTAAAAGATTTTAGCTTAGTAATATATTAGCCGCGAAGCGTTTTATTATTTTAGCGCCGATCCTTACTTTTATAATTATAAGGCTACCGTTTAGCCTTCTTAGTATATACGCGGTAAATTCTACTTATTTAATAGTAGCCGTTCTTCTTACTTTTTAAATAGGAATTTATTAAAAGGAGTTTATAGTTATATCTTTAAAAGTCTTTACTAAGTTAGCTTAAATAAGGCTTTAATCTCCCTTAGTATTTATATAATCTTTAATGCTTTTCTTAGGCCTTTTTTCTTATAAACTAATAAGTATATATAGGTAAATTATAATAGCTTATTAAGGCTTAATAGTTAAAAGTTAAGAGGAGCCTTAATTATCTAAACGCTTTATAGCTTTTTAATAACTCTTTACTATACTAAGCTATGTTTTTATATAGTAATGTTTTAACTAAAGTTTAGGGGGTCTTTATCTTTAATATATCGGTAAAGTTTATTATATTAAGGGAATACTTTGCCGTAAAATCTATATTCTTTATTAGCATTTTAAACTAAGTTTGCTATAATATAAATTATAGTTTCCTTTAAGCTTTTATTAATATTTGTTTAAGCTCTTTTTATATTATACTTTTTATTATCCGGATAATTATAAATCTTTATTATAGTTCTTTCCTTAATTATAAGGTATACTTAGTCTAGCTTTGATATTTATAAGTATATAGTTTTAAAGGTCCTTTCTCCTTTAAGCTAAAAAACTTTAGCTTATATCCTTAGCTATTTAAACGGGTTTCTCCCGGAACTTAATAGACGCTATAAGGCTTATAGTATATTTACCTTTATTAAGCGGTTTAAGAATATAACCTAGAGTTTTAGTAAGCCCTTAATAAATAATTAAGGCGTTTTAAACTATTATTTAAGTATATATAAGGGATAGCTAGTTAGTCCTTGCTTTTTTATAGGTTAAACGTATCTTTTCGCGCTAATAAGTACTTTTAAAATCTTTAAGTATATTTAACTTATAGCTAAAGAAGAATTCCATTCTATTTATTAATCCTTTTATTAATATCCTTATTTCTTACTAAATATTATAAAGATTCTTATAAATAAACGTTTCGCTTTTAGTAAATTATTATAGTTAAGTAGTCTAGCTAATAAAGTGCGGCCTTAGCTTTATATTATAGGCGCGATATTTAAAACCAAAAGTTAGACCTTATTACTAAATCTTTTATAGTAAATTACTCCTTATTAAGTGCTTATATCGCTATATTTAAGTAAATTTTAAACCGTTTTTATAAGGCGGATATTTATTAGCTTAGTTTAATACTAAGCTTAGTAAGTCCTTTTTTTTTCTAATTTTAAAAGGTCTTTAAAATACTATTCCGCCGCGCTTCTTAAAAAAAAGGCAATTAAATAGCTAATTTATTTATACAAGTCTTACTTTTATTAGTATTTCGGCGGATAAAGTTTATAAAACGGTCTACTCCTTAAAATATACTAACTTTATTATCTTCTTAAACTTTATTAAAGGATGCTTTTAGCGGTCTTAATAGGTTAAATCTCCTTATATCCTTAGCTTATAGTTAAAGCTTTTCTTAAGGCTTAATAAGCGCGTCTTTTTTTCTTAATACTTAAAGAAGACTAAGAAATTATTCGTTTAATATTATTACTATTCTTACTAAAAGGCTTAAAGCTATACTTAGTTTTAGTATCTATATACAAAGTATAGATAGGCTTAGCTTACTAAAGGCATCGCTTACTACGTTTTTCTCGCGTATTATTAAGGTCTTAGTTTTAATACTCTTATTAAGTACTTAACTTTTTATTTTATACGTATCTTAAAATCTAGCTTGCTATAAGGCCTTAAGTATAAAAAGCTTGTTTTTATAAATTAAAAGTCTTAAAAATGCTTTAATTCGCGCGGCTATAGCGAATAAAGCTAAATAGCAATACTAAACTAAGAAACTATTAAGTATTCTTTAAAGCGAATTTTTATTTAAGGCCTAAAAACTAAACTTTATTAGCAGTATATAGTAAAAATATCCGCTAAGCGTATTATTTTAAGGAAAAAGTAGCTTTATTATAAGCTTAATTTAAAGAGTATTTAGGAAGTAAAGAGCTAAAAGGTCTTAAAGTCGGATTATTATTATTTTTTCTATTAAAAGAATAATTAATCTATTTAAGTTATACTAAATTTAGTTTACTTAGTTATATAGGTTTTATTATTTTATTGTTTATCTTTTATTAGTATTTTAAAAGTAGATTACTTCTTAAAAGGTGGTAGTTTTAGCTTAGCTAAGTGGGACTTATTTTATATCCTATTTAGCTTTATAGGCTATTATAGTATAATACTTTTAAAAAAGGTAAAGGAGATTATTAAACCGGTATACTTAATAAGCCGCGGCCTTTTTTACTTTTATAGCTTACTTATCTTAAAGTTTTATTATAAGCGTATTAAGGAAAAGGGGCTTATTATTAAGGTTAAACATAAAGGCTAATAAGAGCTTCTTATTAAAAAAGAATTTGTTTAATATCTTATTCTTATAAGATAAGTGCTTAATTGTGCAATATAGTCGCTCTTAGCTTAGTAGATATTTAAGGGATTTCTTTTTAAACAATTAAGCATTACTACTATTAACTATACTTTATAACATAAAGATAAGGGGATAAGGTATAAACTAATTACTATTAGTAAAAGCTAGTACTTTAAACTTATTACCGCTAGTTAAGGCTAGTACTATAAACTAATTATTGTTAGTTAAGCTAGTATAATAAACTAATTACTATATATAAATATATATAAAGGTTTAAAAATAGTAAAAAGCTTATTGTTTTATAAAAGTATATTTAGCTACTTTATACTTAGTCTTTTAAAAGAATATTAAGGATATTTAATTATACTATCTTGCTAGTTATTAATAATATATAAAGAAACCGTAAATATTCTTATAAAATAACTTAATAAACTAAGCGTAGGCCCGGTTAAAAATACTATAAAATATAGTTAAAGAAATCCTTTAAATATCCTTAAATATCCTTAAAAAATCGTAGTAAAGTCTATCTTATATCTTTTAAAGTATTATCTTAGTTAAAAACGGATTAAACTATAGTTAAGATATCCTATAAAATCCTTAAATATTCTTTAAAAATATTAGCGGAATCCGTTTAGTAATTTTAAAGGTATTCTTTATAGTTAGAAACGTTATAAACTATAGTTAAAAAGGCTTTTAAGTATTTATAGTTATATCTTAAAAACCTTAACGGAATCTAGTTTATAATTTCTATTATATCTCCTTAAGCGAGCTTTTATAGCGCGTGCTTTAAGCGTTCCCGCTATAAGGTTCCGTAAAGCTCCTTAAAAGTAAAGTAAGAAGTTTAACTATAGCTACTTAGATTCTATAATATTATTATTAGAATTTATATTAATTAAGAATAACGACTTTTAGTATATAACTTTATAGGTTTTTATATAGTTAGTACAAAATCACTATTTACGGTATTTTCATAAATAGTATTATAGTGCGTAGCTTATAGACCGCGTATATTAAACCGGCTATTTTAAGATTTAAAGGCTAGTATTTAGGTTCTCTACTTTAAAAGGCGTAGTTTAATTAAACAATAAGCTAAACCGTCGTCCGCGCTAGTAAAGTCTTTTTATCTTATTTTATACCTTCCTTTAAGTAAAAGGCTATAGCCGCTACTTTATATTTTAAGATATGTCGATTTAAATAAATAGTTATTAAGTAAGGTTAAGGTAGTAAATCGTTTAAAGCTTAGGAAGTCTTTTAGTTAAATTCGTAAAGGCCTCTTTTTCTTTTAAAGTAAAGTAAAAAGTAGCTTTTATAGTATATTATACTTATCCTTAGCCCCTTAAGTAGACTCTTTCTTATTATCTTACTTAGAGTATCTTTATCTTCTTTTTTTATAAAACATTAACTTCTTTAGCAAAATATAGGACTATATAGCGTAGCTACTTAGTAAGGCTAATTTATTTCTTAAGCTATTAAAAGTTCTTTAAGAACGTAATATCCCTTAAGCTTATATACGTTAATCTATATTTATTAAGCTAATAGTATTTACCTTAAATTTAAGGAGTTATATAAATAAGTATACTAAAAAGGACTTTAGTTTAAATAAGGTAATATTATAGTCGTAAAAAGCATAAAATACTACCTTTAAGTATTAAAAGTATTTTATAGCTATATTAAAGTAGATGATAATATTATCGATATAGACCGCTATATATTCTTAGTAACTAAAAAGGATATTATCGATAAACCTATAAATATATACTAAGGAGTTTTTAAAGCCTATAAGTATTATTAGCAATCTTGTTAGCTTATAATCGCTTATAACTATAAACCTTTTTTAATAGTCTTAATAAACTAAGAACTAGTAAAAGAATTACTGTATATTTACTATATTAATAAACCTTTTTCCGTATAGGCGTTTATTTTTCTTACTTTAAAGCGGTATTAAGTAAGCGTTTAAGGTAATAATAGCGTTTATCCCCTATAAGTTTATAACTACTTATCTTTTTTCTTTTCCGTTTACTATTTTCTATACTATAAATATTAATACCGTAAATAACGTCGGCTTATAAACCCGCTTAAATCGTAATTACTTAGTTACTTAGCCGAATATCGTATTTACTACTTTTTTAGCTTTATCGCTTAATAAATATAATCTTAATACGACTTATTAATATTACCTTGCTTTTATTAAAGAAATATATATATATTAAGACTTATTTATATATATATATTACTCCTTTATCTTTTTAAAAGTTAGGAAATAATAGAAAGATATCTTAAACTTTAAATACGTATTTTAAGTCTTTTGCGTAGATTGAAACGCTTTTGTTAATAGTAAGTTAAAATAAGTCCTTCGGCCGATTTTAAGCTTCTAGTTTATTATAAGATCTTTTTATAGGAAGTCTAGAAAAAGGTTTATTTTATCTAGGTTTTTTATAAGGACTTCCGTTTAGGAAATAGTAATATTAACCTCTTTATATAGCTAAAACTACTTATTAAAGTCTATAATTATCCTTACTTTCTAGCTTTAATAAAGTATTAATAGTTCCTTAAAGTAATTTATTATTATAAAGCTTTTATAATCCTATATTATTATTAAGGTAAGCTTAAGGTTATTAAGAAAGAAAATTATATTATGCCTTAATAGTAGTACTTAGACTTATATAAGTAAGGCTTAGATAAAACTAGCTAGAAATATTATAATAGTTAAGTAAATTACCTATTTATATATTATTAATCTTAGCAGGACTATTTTCACTTTAGCTTTCATTCTTTTTTAAGTCCCGATTTATAAAACTAATATAAAGTTTATAAAGTGCTTTTAATAAGGAACTAAAAAATCTTAGCTTAGTAATATATTAGCCGCTAAGCGTTTTACTATTTAAGCGCTAACCTTTACTTTTATAACTACGAGGCTACTATTTAGCCTTCTTAATATATATATAGTAAATTTTACTTATTTAATAGTAGCCGTCTTTCTTACTCTTTAAATAAAATCTTATTAAAAGAAGTTTATAATAACGTTTTAAAAGGTCTTTACTAAGTCGGAGTAAATAAAGCTTTAGTTTTCTTTACTATTAATAAAAGCTTTAATACTTATCTTAAGCCTTGCTTTTTTATATATTAATAAGCGTATATAAGTAAATCGTAATAGCTTATTAAAGCTTAATAGTTAAACGTAAAAATAAGCTTTAACAATTTTAGCGCTTTATAGCTTTTTAATAACTACTAACTATATTAAGCTACGTTTTTATATAGTAACGTCTTAGTTAAGGCTAAGAGGGTATTTATCTTTAATATATTAATAAAGGTTTCTTTTTAAGGGGAATACTTTGCCGTTAAGTCTATATACTATATTTACCTATTAAACTAAGTTTACTATAACATAGATTATAGTCTTTTTAAGCTTTTATTAGTATTTATTTAAGCTCTTTTTATATTTTACTTTTTATTTTTTAAATAACTGTTAATCTTTTTTATAATTTACTTTTTAGTTATAAGGTAAACCCGGTTTAGCTTTAGCATTAATAAGTATATAGTTTAAAAGGTCCCTTTTCTCTTAAGCTAAAAGACCTTAGTTTATATCTTAAGCTATTTAAGTAAGTTTCTCTATTAACTTAGTAAACGCTATAAGGCTTAAAGTACATCCGCGTTAGCTAAGCAGTCTAAGAATATAACTTATAGTTTTAGCGAGCTCTTAATAAATAGTTAAGATATCTTAAACTATTCTTTAAGTATATATAAGGTATAGCTAGTTAGGCCTCGCCTTTTTATAAGTTAAACTTGTTTTTTTAGCGCTAATAAGTACTTTTAAGATCCTTAAGAATATTTAACTTATAGCTTAAGAAGAATTTCCTTATATTTATTAACCTCTTTATTAATATTCTTATGTTTTACTAAATAGTATAAAGATTCCTATAAATAGACGATTATCCTTTACTAAATTACTATAATTAAGTAGTTTAGCTAATAAAGCATAGGCTTAGCTTTATATTATAAGCGCGATATTTAAAACATAAAGTTAGACTTTACTACTATATCTTTAATAGTAAAGTGCTTCTTATTAAGTACTTATATTATTTTATTTAAGCGGATTTAAAACCGTTTTTCTAAGGCAGAGATTTATTAGTTTAGCTTTACGCTAAGCTTACTAAGTTCTTTTTCTTATAGTTTTAACAGGTCGTTATAATACTATTCCGCCGCGTTTCTTTAAAGAAGAAAAGGCAATAAAATAGCTAATTTATTTATAAAAGCCTGACCTTTATTAGCGTTTTAGTAAATAAAGTTAATAAAATAGTCTACTCCTTAAAATATATTAGCCTTATTATCTTTTTAGACTTTATTAAAAGATACTTTTCGTAATCTTAATAAGTTAAATCTCTTTAAATCCTTAGCTTATAGTTTAAGTTTTTTTTAAGACTTAATAAGCGCGTCTTTTTTTCTTAGTACTTAAAAGAGATTAAAGAATTATTCGTTCGATATTATTACTATTTATATTAAAGGGCTTAAGGCTATACTTAGTCTTAGTATTTACGCGCTAAGTATAAATAAAGTTAGCTTATTAAGGGTATTACTTACTATATCCTTATTCCTTATTATTAAGGTTCTAGTTTTAATACTTTTACTACGTGCTTAACTTTTTATTTTATATACGTATTAAAATTTAGAGTGCTTTAAAGCCTTAAGCGTAAAAAGCTTATTTTTGTTAATTAAAAGTCTTAAAAATACCTAAATTAGCGCGGTTATAGCGGATAAAGCTAAACTATAATACTAAACTAAGAAACTACTAAGTATCTTTTAAAGCGGATTTCTAATTAAGGCTTATAAACGAAACTTTATTAATAATATTTAGTAGAAATATCTGCTAAGCTAATTATCTTAAAGGAAAAGTAGCTTTATTTATAGCTTAATCTAAAGGGTATTTAAAAGGCAGACAACTAATAAGTCTTTAAATTAGCTTATCCTTACTTTTTTTATTTAAAGGATAATTATTCCGTTTAAGTAGTACTAAATTTAGTTTACTTAGTTATATAAGCTTTTTTATTTTATAGTCTATTCTTTCTTAGTATTTTAAAAGCGGATTACCTCTTAAGAGGCAGTAGTTTAAGCTTAGCTAAGCGGGACTTATTTTACGTCTTTTTTAACTTTATAAGCTCTCGCGATATAATACTTGCAAAAAAGGTAAGGAGATTTTAAAACCAATATACTTAGTAAGGCGCGGCCTTTTTTACCTTTATAGCTTACTTATCCTAAAGCTTTATTATAAGCGTATTAAAAAAATAGTATTTATTATTAAGATTAAACTTAAAGGCTAATAAGAGCTTCTTATTAAAGAAAATATTATTTAGTATTTAACTTCTTTAAAAATAAGTACTTAATCGTAAAATATAGTTACTTTTAGCTTAGCGGATATTAAAGAGATTTTTTTTAAAATAAGTAGGAATTACTACTCTTTACTACGCTTTAAAGTATAAAGGGAAGGGGATAAAGCGCGTAATAATTACTATTAATTAAGGCCGGTACTATAAACTTATTACTATTAGTTAAAGGTAGTACTATAAACTAATTACTACTAGTTAAGCTAGTATAATAAGCTATTTACTATATATAAATATATATAAAGGTTTATAGATAGTAAAAAGCTTATTTTTTCCTTAAAGTATATTTAGTAACTTTATATTTAGTTCTTTAATATATTTTAAAGAATATTTAACTGAACTATTTAGCGGTTTATTATTAATATATAGATAAACTATGAATATCCTTATAAAACTACTTAAAAATGAAGTATAAGCTTAATCGGAAATACTACAAATTATAATTTAGAAATCCTTTAAATATCCTTAAATATTCTTAAAGATTTCGGTAAAGTTTATCCTATTTTTTTAGGTATTCTTTTAGTTAAAAATAAATAAAATTATATTTAAGATATCTCGCGGAAATCCTTAAATATCCTTTAAAATATTAATAAAATCCGTTTAATAGCTTTAATAGTATTTTCTATAGTTATAAATATTATAACCTATAGTTAGATAAGCTTTTAAGTATTTATAGTTATATCTTAGAAACCTTAGCGGGGTCTATTTAGTAATATTTATCGTGTTTCTTAACGCGAGTCTTTATAGCGTATACTTTAAGCGTTTACGCTACGGGGTTTTATAAGGCTCCTTAAGAGTAAAGTAAGGAGTTAAAGAGTAGCCGCTTAAATTCCATAATACTTTTTATCGATTTTTAGTAGTTATATAATTTATAAAAGTTAGTTTTAACTAAATGTTTCATAATAACTTTATAAATAACGGCTTCTCGCTTTTATATTTTAGTATTCTTAATAGTATATTAGCTAGGTTTTCCTTTTTTTTTATTCTTTATTATAAAACTTAATAATACTTACTATATTTATTATTATATTTATTTTTAATTTAAAGAGGTTTAGCGTGAAAATGTTTTAAGGTATAAATAAGTTAATAAAACCTTTATTTATTATATAGCTCTTTAAATATAATATTACTAATATTTAAATAACTTTAAAATAGTAAATAGTTCTTAGTTTAAAACTATATAGTTTAACTTAGCCTTGAAAAAATTCTTTAATTAGAACGTAATTAAATAATAGTAACTTAAATTATTAAACTAAAATAAAATGCCGACTATTATACATTATAATATATTAGTTTTTATTTTAGTATTCCTCTTTATTTTGTTATATTAGAAATAAGGTGAATTAATAAAGATATTTTTACAGACTAAAATACTAGGATATTAATTATATTTAGGTTTACTCTTTTTAGCTTCCTATTATTACTACTACGTTTTAATAATAGAGTAAAAAGTGCTATTATATAAGGTTTAAAGTGAATAAAGTAATAATAATAATTTTACAAACTAAAAAAGACTGAAATATCTAAATAAGTATTAAGTATTAGTTATTTATTAATTAATTTAACTTATTAATTAATAAATACCTTATTAATAAATGATTTAAAACTAAGAATCCTAAGTAATAATTAGTAAAAGACAAATTTAAATAGCATTATAAATAGTTAAGCTATACCTAGCCGTTTTATAACTTATTTAAGATATTCTATATTACTTTTTATTTATAAGAAGATAAGAATATTATTAAGATATACTATATAGATAGTATTAACAAGACCTTTTATCGCTTAATTAATCTCGCTTTAAAAAGTAGCTAAGGTATTTAATAAGCTAAGAAGTATAGTAAGGTATATTAAGTATTTATAGTATAATTAAAAAGCTATTTGTTACTTATTTGTTTTTTTTTTGCGAATACGCTTGTGAATATTTTAAATAATTATCCAAAAAAGGAGCATAGCTTCTTAGTAAGAAGAATTCGGGTTCTTTTAAAAAAGAGGTAAAAAGTACTATTTTACGCAGTTAAGGTTTTAGTAATTTAGAAAAAAAAGGAAAACCCACTATCTTTCTTAAAGATAAAAAGGATTAATATACTTAATAAGCTTTATAACTCTTAAATAATACTATGTGTTTTAAGTTCTTTATTTCGTCTTTTAATACTTATAATGTCTTATAAGATAAAGAGTAAATTAGATTAAAGGCTAGTTTTATACCGGAAGTTAAGTTTATTATATAATAATTTCTTTTTTAAACGAGTAATAAGTTAGACGTATTTACTTAATCTATATCTTAAAGCTAGTATTGAGATAGTAGTATTTTTATTTATTTTTCTTACAAGACCTTTTTTCATTTTCTTTTTTTTATAATAAAGTTAACTTTAAGTTAAAAGTAAGTATATAGATATAGGCTTTATTTCAATAATTCTTTTTAAACTTTCGAAAACTTAACAAGGTACTGCTATTAATTTAACGCTTCAATCATTTTTGCTTTTTAATAAAATTATATAGATTTTCTTATTTATAATTACTATAGTTAACTAAAAGATTTATAAATAGTTGTTTTATTTTAACTTGTTAATACTAATATAAATCTAAGAGATTAATTTATTAGTGCCTTTTATTTAAATAATTCTTTTTAAAACCTTTTAACTCTTATAGTTATTTATATTATAATTACTTAGTCTTAAAAGGTTTAAATATATTAATAAGACTTATAATAAGCCTTATTAACATAGAAAGTATATATCTATTAAGTTTACTATACTATAAGTATATAATTATATCTTTATATTAGTATAGTCTTGCCTTATTAGCACTATAAATGTTTATAATTCCTTATTTTAAACTATTAATTTAGCTAAAAAGGAAGCGTTTACTTTAGTCTTAATACCTTTCTTTATAAAGCGGCTTTAATATATAAAGCGGCTTTAATATATAAAGCGGCTTTAATATAAAAAGCCGCTTTAATATATAAAGTATTTACTAAAGTCTTTATAGTTAAAGCCGAAGTATCTTTTTAAGTAAAATACTTATATAATCTCGTTGTTAATAATAATAAAAACGTTTAGCTAGTAGTAAAAAAAAGCTTTATTAAAAAATAGCTTAGTAGTAATATTAATTACTTTATTATATATAAAATATTTCCTTTAAAAAATAACGCTTAGTTTATCTATTTTAACGTTTTTAAGCATTTTAAGTAGTAATATGCTACTTAATTTATATATTTTACATACTTCTTAGTTTTAAAGTAAAACTATATTAATAACTTATAATTTACTTAGTAGATAAAACATAGGTTTAATTAAAACTTACTAGTAAACAGTAATTCTTTATTTATAACTACGCTTTTTAAGGCTTATATACTAACTTAATATTATAATAAAATACTTTTACTAGCTTATATATAATAATAATCTTAAAACTTTTAAAAAAAGTAATACTTTATATATTAGTTTATAATTAATGTTATATTAACGTTTTATTCTTTTTATTTTACTTTTAACAATTTTATAATATAGCTTATAAATAGTTCTTTTTATAATTATAAAAAGTATAATAACTATTATAAGCTAGGTTTAATTTTATGCCCGGGCTATACTTATACAACCGACTTGTAATAGGTGTTATTAATAAGCTAGTTATATTATAAGAACACTTGTTTATTTTTATATTTAAAGTAGTAACTAAGTATAACTTAATAATTTATTTAATAGGTAATTTGCTATTTATAAAGGGAGAAGAAGCCTGAATACTAATCTCTAGACTAAATAAGGTAAGAGTATTTAATTTTATAGATTTCTTAAGTTAAAGCTAGCTAAAGAAGAAAAAAAAAGAGTTAATAGAAAAAGAATAAAAGACCTTCTTTTATACTTTTCTAAGGCTACTAAAAGGCTTTTCTTTATTATATTATTATATGCTTTTATATACTAATTTTAAACTTATACTATATATAACTTATAAGGTTACTAAACTACTTTTATAGCTACTTAGAATCCTTTTAAATATTTTACTTATTAGTAATAAGTATTCTACTAGCTATAACTTATAACTAGCTTAGTATAATAAATATCTTTATCTTAAAACCTTTTATATAATTTTATCCTCTTTTAAAGGGAGGCTTTTTACTTTAACTTTATATAAAACATTAGTTAACTTATTTAATATTTATCTTACTACTAGCTAAAGCTAACTTAAGCTAGGTTTAGCTATATTTAGCTTATACTGCTTATATTTAATACTAGCTGTCTTTAACTATAAAGCTATATCGTTTATCCTTATAACTACTAGTATCTACTTTAGTTATTATATAGGTATTGCTAGTAGAATCCACTTTATTAGGTACTTCTTTATATTTAGCAGTATATACTTTTTTAAATTTTAGTACTACCTTTATACTTAATAATATTTTTAGAACAAGTTTTCTATTATATATTCTCCTTTTAAGGTCTTTTTAAGCGAAAAAGATAATAAAGAAATCTTACTTTTAAGAGAGTATACCTTAAGGTTTCTATAAAAAAGATCTTAATATTAATCTTTATTATCCGAAAGGATATAAAAAAATTCTTATCTTAAAAAGAATAATACTAAGCAATGTAAACTTAACTATAATATTTCCTTACTTAATTTCTTTTTACTTTTACTATTTAAGGATAATAAAGAAATACTAGCTTAAAGAAGCTAATACTCTTACTTAAAGGTGTAGTCGATTAAAATCCTTAACCTTTTTTACAAGTATTTCTTAAGTGCTTTATAGGTTCTTAGGTATTATCCGATTTAAGATTATCTTTTTACTTTACTAAATAAAAGTATTTTTAATTTTATGTTTTATTCGCGAGTATAGTTTTTACTATATATCTACTTTCCTTAACCCTTTCTAAGTTAAGCTTTCTTATTACTTTAGCTTAAAATAAAGACGGCTTTAATAAAAATATATAAAAAGTAAAGAATATAAGTAAAGTAAATAAAAGGTTTAACTTATTATTTACTTTTTCTTTTGTTAAAAAACTTAAAAAAGTCTTCTTTTTATATAATATAAAGGCTTATTAAGTCTATAAGTTTTAAGATTCCTTCTTAAAAAATATACTTTATTACTTTTTAATAAAAAAGGTTTTAAAAGCTACTTCCTACTATTATAATACGATATTCTCTTAGTAATATGTTTTAATGCTAGTTTTAAAAATTTAAAAAAGTTAATTAACTACTTAAAGTTTAATATAACTATTTTAGTTAGAACTTCTTTAAGTAAAAAAGACTTATAGGGTTTAAGTATAAGGTTATAATTTAAAAATACCGGAGTATGCTTAATAAGCTTAAAATAAAAGGTATTATATACTAACTATACTATAAGTAATTTAAAAAGGTAGTTATTCTACTAATAATCTTTCTACCTTTTAAAGTATTGCTTAAACGTTTTATTTAATCGTTTTATTCCTCTGTTTATAAGAAAGTAAAAAGCAGTAAATAGCTTATACTTTATTCTTAAGGCTTATATTAACCCGTACTATAAATTGAAAGTAAGGTTTTAATCTTTTTCCTAAACTAATTAAACTTAAAAGTCCTTAATTAGCTATAATACATCTTATAAAAGAATAAATTAACTTTTTTTTACTTATAACTTTATATTTTAAAGTAAAATAGCCGTATTTTATAATAAAATAAACTATAATTAAAATAAAATTATATTTTAAATTATTTATAAGATCTATAGACTTTAATAGTTTCGTAATAACGTTTAAAGTTATTAAGTCTTAAGGTCTTAAAGGAACCTTTAAAGGATTTAAGTTACTATAAGGCTTATATTATTTAGCCTTAGCTTTATTTTAAATACTATATAACTTAGTAACTTCTTAAATCCTTTTATATAAGTTATAAGTATTATAATAGTTTTAATTTAATTATAAGTTTTTATAATACCTTAATATTTATATAAAAAGTATAAATAAAAATTTATAATTACTATTTTCTTAGTCTTTTAAGTTAAGAATAACTTATTCTTTTTTATACTTAAAACAGTATATATAATGTTTTTCACTTTAGAGTTTTATTCTTATTTAAAAATAATAAGGTCTTTTTATAAGGCTCTTTATTCTTATTAAAGTTAATCTATCGGCTAATTATATTAGCTTTGTTATTTTAAGTACCGTTCCTAAAAAGAAATTATATAATGAAATTTTAAAAGAAATTTCGCTTATCTTATTTACTTAGCGTTTAACTGCTATATTATAGAAAAACAATTAATATTCTTATAGTTAGTATAAACCCTTAACTCTTATTTACTCCTTTAAATATCGGATTTAAATTCTTTGAAAGAATTAATAATTACTAAGAATTCTTTATTATAAATAAAGTAATAACCTTTTATACTAACTAGTTTGCTTAAGTAAAATGCTTTTAGTTTAATAATGTTATTTCTATCGCGCTAGCCTAGCTATATGCTTAATATAAAATTAAAAACATTTATTTTTAACTTTAAAGGCTTTTTTATATTATAAATATTAAATATAGGTTCGTTAATAAGTAATCCTTTAATATTTTTTAAGGTTTTATTAAATATTAAGTTCTACTTAAAAGGTTTTTCTTTTTTGTCTTTTTAAGTACTTATAAAACTAGTATACTTATCTTAAAAACGTTTAATATAAACTGCTTATAAGAATTTATATATCTTATAAATGTTTAGATTTCCTTAATATATATAAAAATAAGCTAAGTTTTAATTATAAAAGTCTTTTTAAGATTTATATTTCTTTTTAATAAGGAATAATTATATATCTTAAGAATTTTACTTTTAATATATAAAAGGCATATTTCTTTAGTAAAATTTATAAGCTAGCTTTTCTTAACGCTTTTTACACTATATTTACTTTTTTATAGTATTAATTTAGTATATCTAAGTAAACAATAATATTGTTTAAATAATCTTTATAAACCTAGTTTAAATAAGAGTTTAAAATACTATAAAATCTCTTTTAAAAGGTAACTTATAAATTAAATAATTCTAAAGGTATAACTAAAAGGATTTGTACTTTATATAACATTTAAAAAGCTTTTTTAAGTTTATCTTCTTCTTTAATATATATTTAGTTATAAGTAAGTTTAAAGTTAAATTTTATATACTACCACTTATTAACTAATTTATCTTTAATTTCTCTTATAAAAGGTAAAAATGTTTAGTCTATTATCTTATTATTATTTATCTTTTTAAAATCGATATAAAATTAAGTGTTTTCTTAAATTGTTTTTTCTTTAAAGTTAATAATATAAGACCTTTATATTCTTCTTTAGACTTATTAATATAAACTCTTTATAGGTTTTTATCGATATATTCTTTTAATAACTTAAAATACTTTTAATCTAAATTATTTATCTTATAAAACTTAAGCTTAAAGCCTTTACTACGCCCTACGGTATAAGGATAAAGGGATAAGGCGCGGACTAATTACTACTAGTTAAGGCCGGTACTGCAAACTAATTACCGCTAGTTAAGGCTAGTACTATAAACTAATTACAATTAGTTAGGCCGGTATAACAAACTAATTACTATATATAAACATATATAAGGGTTTATAAATTATAAAAAGCTTATCTTTTCTTTAAAGCATAGCTAGTTACTTTATACTTCGTTTTTTAACTAATTTTAAAAGTCTTAAACTATACTATCTTACTATTTATTATTAGTATATAGATAAACTATAAGTATCCTTATAAAATTACTTAATAAAATAAGTTTAAGCCTAGTTAAAAATACTATAGACTATAATTAAGGAAATCCTTTAAATATCCTAAAACATCTATATAAAATCGTAGTAAAGTTTATCTTATATCTTTTAAGATACTTCCTTAGTTAAAAATAAGCCTAACTATAGTTAAGATATCCTATAAATATCCTTAAATATTCTTTAAAAGTACTAGCAAAAGATATTTAGTAGTTTTTACGGTATCCTTTATAGTTAAAAACGTTATAAACTATAGTTAAATAAGCTTTTAAGTATTTATAGTTATATTTTAAAATCCTTAGCGGGTGCTACGCCTTATAGCGTAAGGATAGGGGGACAGGGCGCGGACTAATTACCGCCGGTCGGGGCTAGTACTGCGGACTAATTACCGCTAATCGGGGCCGGTACTACGGACTAATTACCGCCGGTCGGGCCGGTATAACGGACTAATTACCGCACGTAAACGTATATAAGGGTTTAGAAATAGTAAAAAGCTTATCTATTCTTAAAGGCATAGCTAGCTACTTTATACTTAGTTCTCTAAGCTAATTTTAAGGATCTCTAACTATTCCTATCCGTAGTATATAGAGTAAACTATAGATATCCTCGTAAAATCGCTTAATAAACTAAGTATAAGCTTAGTTAAAAACACTATAGACTATAGTTAAGGAAATCCCTTAAATATCCTTAGATATCCCTTAGAAATCGCGGTAAGGTTTATCCCGTGTTTTCCGGGGTGCTTTTATAATTAAAAACGGGTCGAACTTTAGTTAAGATATCCCGCGGAAATCCTTAGAAATCCCTTAAAGATACCGGCGGAATCCGCTTAATAGTTTCTACGGTATCTCCTATAGTTAGAGATATCGTAAACTATAGTTGGGTAGGCTCTTAACCTTTTATAGTTATGTCCCGGAAACCTTAGCGGGGTTCGACCGGTAATATTTATCGTATCTCCTTAGGCGAGCCTTCGTAGTGCGTGCTCCGGGCGTTCTCGTCGCGGGGTTCCGTAGGGCTTCCTTAAGAGTAGAGTAAAGAGTCCGGGCGTGGCCGTCTAGATTCCGTAATAACTCCCTTAGGTAAGAAAGAAAAGCCGACGTCCTTATTAGTTTAAAGTAAGAATAAAGTAAAAGGGGTGCTAAGTAATAGCTTTATAGTAGCGTTTTTACGCTATATTAGTAGTACGCCGTCCTTATCCTTTTAATAGTTTTTTTAGCCTATCCGGCTAATAGTAGCTAGGTAGCTTAGGATAGTTAGTAGGCGGCTTTATTATAGATCCTTACCTTATATTTAGTCGTGCGGCGTCGTCCTTATTAAGGCGATTAGTGCGTTTAGCTAAAACTTATAGTAAAGTTTCTGATTTTCCTTTAAGGCGTATGTTTAAGCCCTTGCCGGGCAGTAGGGAATCTCCTCGCCGGGGAATACTTAAGTTCCTTAGCGGGATACGTTACGAGAGACTAGCTTTATTCGGGCCTTATCTCGTATTATTATCTTACTTACCTCTCTTACGCCGTTTTTTAATCCTTTACTAAGTCTCGCGTTTTACTTACTAGCCTTATAGGCCGCTTATAGGCGAGATATTATATCCTACTTACTGCCGCTATCGTAGTTATCCCCCGCTCTCCGTTGCCGGGCTTTTCGACTTATTATCCTTCTTACGCGGCGCTACTACCTACGCCTTTCCGCCGACCGACGCGCGTCTAGCTACTAAGAAGGTATTAAGGTAAGGGTAGGCCGTCCCGCTAATATTAATAGGTATAGTTAGCACCGGGGTATTAAACGTCTATATTCTTACTTAAAAGCAGGTAATAAGGTCCTCGATAGCCTTAATACCCGACTCCTCGCTCTTAAGGTTCTAAACGTGCTTAATAGTCTCGAAGAACCTTTATATAGAGGGGGCCTTAAGGGCGAGAATATAGAGCGCGTAGTTAGTGCGGCCGATAAAGTAGATATCGAAGCCTAGGAACTTTATTGCCTAGGTTAAAGTTAGGTCGCGTTTAGACTCTTCGCGGGCCTATAAGTAGAACTTAGCGTAGTTTATAGCTAGGCGGAAACTCCTAATTATTATAATCTCGTCGCCGGAGTATAGGCCTACGAAGCTAAGTCTATTAAAGATTATATTAGTTACTATAA
>JAPEBW010001341.1:0-26043 GCA_027405785.1 Ophiocordyceps robertsii | reverse complement strand
AGGCCTTTTTAGCCTTATAGTATACTTATTTAAATTCTCTCCGCCGCCCGCCTTCTCTCCTTTCCTTTCTTCTTTCTATAACTATATTTCCCTTTACCGCTAGCTATAGCCCGCCGCACCTCGCCTACTTCTATATATATAACCTTCTTTACCTTAAGCCTACGATCCTTATACTCTTATTTTAAGTCCCTTTATTATTTAATATCTCTTATAGCTAAGACTAGCTATTCCGCAATTACTTCTTTAGCCCGCTTTTTTATAAGCCCCTATACCTTTAATATAAAGGATATAAGCGAGCCTTTAAGCTTTATAGAAACGAGGCGGCTATCCTCTATAGCCTTAAGTCCCTTAGCAAGAGTTAAAACCTTTAGGTTTAAGCTTCCGCATAAACCTATACCGCCTTTCGCAGCCGCGCTTAAGCCGACGGATTTAACTTAAACTACGGCACTATAAAGAACGGCCTATACTACCCTCTTTAAACACTTAACTCGGACGACTTACCTCCCGGCCTTATGCTATAGTAAGGTCTAGACGGCCGGTTTCGCGGCAACTTAGCTATACCTCCTGCTTAGCTCCTACTATCCGGAAGCCCCCGCCGCCTATATATTTTTTAAGGCGTAGCTAGAAATCTTTATTAGCGGAATAACTAGCCGATACTTAACGCCTTAAGGTTAGCTAACCTCGCTATAGTACTAAGATCTATAGTAGCCGCTATAGCTAGCGGAAACCCGCTTTAGCTAAACGACTAAAACGATATCCGCGCCGTCCTTAACTACGTGTTTAAGGCTTAGCTTAATTAGTTTATAGCTAGGTTTATAGCGGCGTCTTAAGCGACTATAGCTAAAACCCCGTCTTGCTTCGCACGCGGTCTAGCCTATACTATAAAATCCCCTTTTTAGCTTATAGCCGTAATAGGCTTTAAGGACCTATTTAGTCCCTCTTAGCGAACGCTCTTCCTACCCGCCGCTATACTTAGCCCGGCTATATAGAGGCGTATAAGCGCCTTACTATAGTCTATCCGCTATCCCTCCTTAACCGGAGGAGATAGCGATAACTAGCCTCGCGATATATTCCGCCGCCCGATCTTATAAGAGCCGCTAATAATAACTAACACGATCCTTAACGGACTTAGCTTTATAGGCCTATACTCCGGCGACGAGATTATAATAATTAAGAGTTTCCGCCTAGCTATAAACTACGCTAAGTTCTACTTATAGGCCCGCGAAAAGTCTAAACGCGACCTAACTTTAACTTAGGTAATAAAGTTCTTAGGCTTTAATATCCGCTTTATCGGCCGTACCGACTACGCGCTTTATATTCTTGCCTTTAAGGCCCCCTTTATATAGAGGTTTTTAAAGACTATTAAGCACGTTTAAAACCTTAAGAGCGAGGAGTCGGGCACTAAGGCTATTAAGGACCTCGTTACCCGCTTTTAGGCGGGAATATAAACGTTCGATACCCCGGTGCTTACTATACCTATTAATATTAACGGGACGGCCTACCCTTACCTTAATACCTTCTTAGTAGCTAGACGCGCGTTAATCGGCGGAAAGGCGTAAGTAGTAGCGCTATATAAAAAGGATAATAGGTCGGAAAGCCTAGTAATAGAGAGCGGGGGATAACTACGATAGCGGCAGTAAGTAAGATATAATATCTTACTTATAGGCGGCTTATAAGGCTAGTAAGTAAAACGGGAGACTTAGCGGAGGATTAGAAAACGGTATAGGAAAGATAGGTAGGATAATAATATAAGATAAGGCCTAAATAAAGCTAGTCTCTCGTAATATATCCCGCCGGGGAACTTAAGCATTCCCCGGCGCGGAGACTCCTTATTGCTTAATAAGGGCCCGAATATATACCTTAAAGGAGAGTCGGAAAAACTTTATTATAAGTTTTAGCTAGACGCACTAATCGCCTTAATAAAGACGAAGCTATATAACTAGATATAAGGTAAGGATCTATAATAAAGCCGCTTACTAGCTATCTTAAGCTGCCTAGCTACTATTAGCCGGATAGGCCGAAAAAACCTTTAAAAGGATAAAGATAGCATACTACTAATATAGCGTAAAGTCGCTACTATAAAGCTATTACCTAGCACCCCCTTTACTTTATCCTTACTTTAAACCGATAAGGACGTCGGCTTTTCTTTCTTACTTAAGGGAGTTATTATAGAATCTAAACGGCTATGCTTAGACTCCTTACTTTACTCCTAAAGAAGCCTTATAAAACCCCGCGACGGGAACGCTTAAAGCATATACTATAAAGGTTCGCTTAAGGAGATATAATAAATATTACTAATCGGACCCCGCTAAGGTTTCCGGGATATAACTATAAAGGGTTAAGAGCCTACCTAACTATAGTTTACGATATCTTTAACTAAGGGAGATACCGTAGAAACTATTAAGCGGATTCCGCCGGTATCTTTAGGGGATTTCTAAGGATTTCCGCGGGATATCTTAACTATAGTTTAACCTATTTCTAACTATAAAAGCACCCCGGAAGATATAGGATAAACCTTACCGCGATTTTTAAGGGATATCTAAGGATATCTAAAGGATTTCCCCGACTATAGTCTATAGTGTTTTTAACCGGGCTTATACTTAGTTTATTAAGCGATTTTACGAGGATATCCACGGTTTATTCTACGTACTATAAATAGTATAGTTAAAGATCCTTAAAAGTAGCTTAAAGGACTAAGTATAAAGTAGCTAGCTATACTTTTAAGAATAGATAAGATTTTTACTATTTCTAAACCCTTATATACGATTATGTATAGTAATTAGTCCGTTATACTAGCCCGACCGGCGGTAATTAGTCCGTAATACCGGCCCCGACTAGCGGTAATTAGTCCGTAGTACCGGCCCCGACTAGCGGTAATTAGTCCGCGCCTTGTCCCCTTATCCTTACGCCGTAGGGCGTAGCATCCTATATCTTTTTAAGTACTTTTATAGTTAAAATTAGTTAAATTATAATTAAAATATCGTATAAAAATCCTTAAATATCCCTTAAAGATATTAGCGGAATCCGCTTAATAGTTTTTATAGTATTCTTTATTATTAAAAACATTATAAACTATAGTTAAGTAGGCTTTTAAGCCTTTATCGTTATATTTTAAAAACCTTAGCGGGGTTTAATTAGTAATATTTATTATATCTCTTTAAGCGAGCCTTTATAGTATATACTTTAAGTACTTTTATCGCGGGGTTTTATAAGGCTTTTTAAAAGTAAAGTTAGAAGTTTAAGCATAGCTATTTAAATTTTATAATAACTTCTTTAAGTATAAAAAAAAAGCTAATATCCTTATTAGTTTAAAGTAAAAATTAAGTAAAAGGGGCGCTAAGTAATAACTTTATAGTAGTATCTTTATACCGTATTAGTAGTACGCTATCTTTATTCTTTTAATAGTTTTTCTAGCTTATTTAGTTAATAGTAGCTAAGTAGCTTAAGATAGTTAGTAAGCGGCTTTTATTATAAATTCTTACCTCTTATTTAGTTATATATCCTTATCTTTATTAAGGCGATTAGCGCGTTTAGCTAAAAGGCGTGCGTTTAAGTACTTATTAAGTAGTAAGGAGTCTCCGCGGTAAAGAATATTCGAATTCCTTAGCGGGACATATTATAAAAAACTAGCTTTATTTAAGCTTTATTTTATATTATTATCTTACTTACCTTTTTTACTATTTTCTAATCCTCCGCTAAATTTCCTATACTACTTACTAGTCTTATAAGCCGCTTATAAGTAAAATATTATATCTTACTTATTACCGCTATTATAGTTATCCCCTGCTTTTTATTACTAGGCTTTCCGATTAATTATCTTTTTTATATAGCGCTTTTACTTACGACCTTCCGCTAACCGATATGCGTTTAGCTACTTAAAAGGTATTAAAGTAAAAGTAAACTATACCGCTAATATTAATAAGTATAGTTAGTATTAAGGTATTAAATATCTATATTCCCGCTTAAAAGTTAGTAATAAGGTCCTTAATAGCCTTAGTGCTTAACTCCTTACTTTTAAGGTTTTAAACGTACTTAATAGACTTAAAGAACTTTTTTATAAAGGGGGCCTTTAAAGTAAAAATATAAAGCGCGTAGTTAGTATAGCTAATAAGGCGGATATCGAAGCTTAAGAATTTTATTGCTAAAGTTAAAGTTAAGTTATGTTTAGACTTTTTCTAAGCTTATAAGTAAAACTTAGCGTAGTTTATAGCTAAGCGGAAACTTTTAATTATTATAATCTTATCGCTAAAGTATAAGCCTGCGAAGCCGGGCTTATTAAGGATTATATTAATTACTACTAGCGGCTCTTAGAAATTTAAGCGGCGGAATATATTATAAGGCTAGTTATTGCTATTTTTTTTAATTAAGAAAGAACGGCGGATAGACTATAATAAAGCGCTTATACGCTTTAATATAGCCGGGCTAAGTATAGTAGTAAGTAAAAAAAGCGTTCGCTAAGTAAGACTTAATAAGTCCTTAAGACTTATAATAGCTATTATAAAATCTAAACGGCTACGCTTAAACTCCTTACTTTACTCTTAAAGAGCCTTATAAAACCCCGGGATAAGAATGCTTAAAGTATATACTATAAAGGCTCGCATAAATCAATATTATAAATAGTACTAGTCGGACCTTAATAAGGTTTTTAACATATAACTATAGAGGCTTAAAAGCCTACTTAACTATAATTTATAACGCTTTTAACTATAAAAAATACTATAAAAACTACTAAGCGGATTCCGCTAATATCTTTAAGGGATATTTAAGGATTTTTATAGGATATCTTAATTATAGTTTAACCTATTTCTAACTATAAAAGCACCTTAAAAGATATAGGATAAACTTTACCGTATTTTTAAGGGATATCTAAGAATATTTAAAGGATTTCCTTAATTATAGTTTATAGTGTTTTAAACCGGGCTTAAACTTAGTTTATTAAGTAATTCTATAAGGATATTTATAGTTTATTTATATACTAATAATAAATAAAAAGATAATATAGTTAAAGATCCTTAAAATTAGCTTAGAAAACTAAGTATAAAGTAGCTAGCTATACTTTAAAGGATAGATAAGCTTTTTACTATTTTTAAACCTTTATATACGTTTATATATAGTAATTAGTCTGTTATACTAGCCCGATTAATAATAATTAGTTTAAAGTACCGGCCTTAATTAGTAGTAATAAGTCTATAATACTAGCCTTAACTAGCGGTAATTAGTCTACACCTTATCCCCTTATCCTTATACTATAAAACGTAGTAATAGCTATAAGCTAAAAAGGGGATTTTATAATACGGGCTAGACCGTATATAAAGTAAGATAAGGTTTTAGCTATAATAGCTTAAAACGCCGCTATAAACCTGCTTATAAACTAACTAAGCTAGGCCTTAAATATATAGTTAAGGATAGCATAAATATCGTTTTAATCGTTTAATTAAAGTAAGTATCCGCTAGCTATAGTAGCTACTATAAATCTTAAGACTATAATAAGGTTAGCTAACTTAAGGGCATTAAGTATTAGCTAATTATTTTAGTAGTAAAGATTTCCGGCTATACCTAAAAGAATATATAGGCGGCGGGGGCTTTTAAATAGTAAACGTTAAGCGGAAAGTATAGCTAAGTTATTATAAAACCGGCCGTTTAAACTACGCTAGAGTTTAAGGCTAAAAGGTAAGTCGTTTAAGTTAAGTATTTAAAGAGGGTAGTATAAGCTGTCTTTTATAGTGCCGTAATTTAAGTTAAATCCGTTAGCTTAATCGTAATTATAATAAGCGGCGTAGGTTTATAAAAAGGCTTAAACTTAAAGGTTTTAACTCTCGCTAAAGGACTTAAGGCTATAAAGAATAGCCGCCTCGTTTTTATAAAGCTTAACCGCCCGCTTATATCTTTTATATTAAAGGTATAAGGGCTTATAAAAAAGCGGGCTAAAAAAAGAGTTATAAAATAGCTAATCTTAGCTAAGGAGATATTAAATAATAAAAAGACTTAAAAAAAAAGTATAAAGATCGTAGGCTTAAAGTAAAGAAAGTTATATATATAAAAGTAAGTAAGGTATAGCGGGCTATAATTAGTAGTAAAAGAAAATATAGTTATAAAAAGAAAAAAAAGGAGAAAAGGCAAGCGGTAAAAAGAAATTAAATAAGTATACTATAAGGCTAAAAAGGCCTTATTATTTAAAGTAAACAGCGGTATATTATTATTAAAATAACTAGTTACCTTATATATTATAAGTTATAGTTTCTTATAACTTATAATAGCCTTTAAGTCTTGTGCTTAAGCTTAACCGCTTAAATCTCTTAGTTAAAGAGTTTTATATTAAGTTATAAAAGTCGCGTATTATACTTTTATTTAAACTACTTAAGTAGCTAACTCTTTTTATACCTTTTTAAAGGCTTTTATAAGCTTTAGTAAGAAGTTTGCTTTTTTATTTACTAATAGGTTATAGCTGCTTAGCTAGCCTTTTTAAGCTTTATAAAACTCTTTTTTTAGCTTTCCGCCGCCTTTTTTTATTATATAGCTTTATAGGATTTGTTTTACTTCTTACCTATTTAAGTAAGGTATCCCTTTATCTTAAACTAAGCCTTAGTATATAGCTAGCTTATCCGCTAAGCGTAGTTATACTATTAAAATAACTAAATAAATATTTAAGGACCTTTTTATATTTAACTAGTATATAAGCTATCTTATTTTAGCGGTAACTTTAAACGGCTTAGTACGTTTTTTTTAAAGCTTCGCTAGTTTACTTTCCGCAATATAATAACCCTTACTAAACTATAGCTAAACTTAATCGCCGGGCTTAAATTTTAACGGGCGGTGTTTCTTATTATATTTATCTTTTATAGCAGCTTAAGCATAAGTAATAGCTAACCTAGCTTCTTTTTATAAGACCCCTTAGTTTTATAAGTATAAGTAGTTATTAAGGTACTAAAAGCTATTACCTATTCTTATTTTTATAATAAGCTTACTAAGGGCTATATAAACTACTAAAGAGAAGGAATTATTAAGGCTAAACTAAAAGGCAATTAGTATATTAGTTTAGTATAAGTTTAGGAAATTAGTAGTAAAGAATCGTAGCGCGATTTCTATAGTTTAGTTTCGCCTTTTTAATAAGCTATTAGTTTAAAGGTGCTAAGTAGTAAATATAAGAAGCTTTAATCTAAAGGCTTATTTTAATGTCCGCTAAAATGCTAAGGTAAACTTTATATCTTAGTTTAAGATTATCCCTTTTAAAATCCCTTAATTAACGCGGAGTAGCTCGGTATATAACGCTTATACATAATCTTCCGCTATAAACTAGTTATTACTTAAAATAAGAAGATACATTTTTAAGAATTTATAAGTTATAGTTAGTAAGGTATTAAAGAAGGTTTTTATAAGATCTTTTTTTAAGGATTATTTAGCTTAAACTACTAAGAGCCCGGTTATAAAGTTTATCGCTATTATATAGTATAAAACTAGTAGGCTTTAAATTAAGAAAAGCTACTTTAGCATTTTACCTTAATTAGTTTAGTTATAGTAATAAATAGTATAGCTATTTATAACCTTATTTATATATCGACTAAGCTATAAGATTAAGAAGCTCTAAAATAAATCTTATTATATATAAGTACGGCGAGTATAAAAATATTTAGTATAAGTATTTTTAACGATCTCCTTAGTATAGGTCTTAAGGATATATAGTCTTTAGCGTTTATCGTTTTTTATAAAGTATAGTAACTCTTATAACTAAAAGAATAAAGGTTTAAGGATACTATCCTTATCGCTAAGCTACGCTATAATCTTTAACTATTATATAATCTTAATATATTTATTAATTACTTTTAGCGGAGGTGTAATTTAATTAATACTTCTATATAAAAGAATAGATAGTCTGTCGTTTCTTCTTCTTAAATACGTTTTAATTCTCTTTCTTAGTTTAAGGATACTAGCTTATTATCTTAGTATAGTAAACGTAAAAAAGCGTTTAGCATAATATTTTTAATGCTTAAAATATAACATACTTTAAGCGGGAATTAGCTTAGGTATTAAGACGCGAGGACTAGCTTATTATTAGATTTTATACTAATAAAAAATAAGGATTTTTAGTATATAATTCTAAAAGTGCTTATATAATTAGTTAAGATAATTACTTATAGCGTTCTTATAGATAGTACTATAGTATATAATATATAGACTCCTTATACTAAACTAGCTATTTAAAGTTTTAAAAGCTAGTATTAAAGCTCTTTGCTTTAAAGGGCGCGGCTTAAGTAAACCTATTAATAAGCTAAACCTTAGTCCGGGCTAGTAACGTTTTTTTATCTTATTCTATACTTACCTTTAAGTAAAAAGCTATAGCTACTACTTTATATTCTTAAGATATATTAATCTAAATAAATAGTTATTAAGCGTAGTTAAAGTAGTAAATCGTTTAAAGCTTAGTAAGCTTTTTAGTTAGATTTATAAAATCTTTTCTTTTCTTTTAAAGTAAGCTAAAAAGCGGCTTTTACGGTATATTAACCCTATTCTTAGCCCTTTAAGGAGACTCCTTCTTCCTATCTTACTTAAAGTAGCTCCGTTTTTTTTTATAAGACGTCGACTTTCTTAGCTAAATATAAGACTATATAGCATAGCTACTTAGTAAGGCCGATCTATTTCTTAAGCTATTAAAGGTTCTTTAAGAACGCGATATCCTTAAAAGTTTATATACGTTCGTTTATATTTATTAAGCTAATAGCGTCTACTTTAAATCTAAGGAGCTATATAGATAAGCACGCTAAGAAGGACTTTAATTAGGATAAGGTAATATTATAATTGTAAAAAGCGCGGAATACGGCCTTTAAATATTAAAGGTATTTTTCGACCGTATTAAAGCAGATAATAATATCGTTAATATAAGCCGCCGCGTATTTTTAGTATTTATAAAGGACGTTTTTAATAAACCTTTAAACATATACTAAGGAGCTTTTAAAGCCTATAAGTATTATTAATAATCCTTTTAGCCCGCGATAGCTTATAACTATAAACCTTTCTTAGTAGTCTTAATAAACTAAAAACTAATAGAAAAACGATCGTGCATTTATTATATTAATAAACTTCTTTCCTTAAAAGCGTTTTTTAATTATATCGCTTTAAAGGGGCATTAAGTAAGCGTTTAAGGTAATAATAGCGTTAATCCCTTATAAGTTTATAACTACTTATTCCTTTTCCTTTTTATTTACCGTCTTGTATATTATAAATACTAGCGCCGCTAATAATGCTAGCTTATAAACTTATTTTTATTAGCCTTATATAGTTAGCTAGCCGAATATTATATTTACTACCTTCTTATCTTAATTGCTTAATAGGTATAATCTTAATATAACATATTAATATTACTATCCTTTTACAAAAAGAAATATATATATTTAGATTTATCTATATATATTACTCCCTTATCGTTTTAAAAGTAAAGAAACGATTAAAGGATATCTTAAACTTTTATTATTTCTTTTAAGTTTTAAACGTAGATCTAAACGCCCTTATTAGTAATAAGTTTAAGTAAGTATTTAGTTCGGCTAATTCTAAGCTTATAGTTTATTATAAGATCCTTTTATAAGAAGTTTTTAATAAGGTTTATCCTATCCGGATTTTCTATAAAGGCTTCCGCTAAGGGAGTAATAGCGTCGATCTCCTTATATAGCTAAAACTACTTATTAAAGTTTATAATTATCCTTACCTTTTAGTTTTAACGGAGTACTAGTAGTTCCTTAAAATAGTTTATTGCTATAAAGCTCTTATAATCTTATATTATCGTCCGGGCGAGCTTAAGGTTATTAAGGAAAAATATTATATTACGATTTAATAGCAAAGCTTAGACTTATATAAGTAAGGCGTAGCTAAAACTAGCTAAAATTATTATAGTAACTAAGTAAATTACCTATCTATATATTGCTAGTCTTAGTTAAATTATCTTTACTTTACCTTTAATCTCTTTATAGGCTTTAATTTATAAGACCGATATAAATTTAATAAGGTCCTTTTAATAAGAAATTAAAAAGTCTTAGCTAAGTAATATATTAGCCGCTTAGCGTTTTATTATTTAAGCACCGATCTTTATTTTTATAACTATAAGGCTACTATTTAGCCTTCTTAGTATATACGGGGTAAATTTTACTTATTTAATATTAGCTATCTTTCTTACTCTTTAAATAAGAATTTATTACAAAGAGTTTATAGTTATATCTTAAAAAGTCTTTACTAAGTCGGCTTAAATAAAGCTTTAGTTAACCTTAGTATTTATATAAGCTTTTATATTTATCCCGGGCCTTTTTATTTTTAGATTAATAAGCGTATTTAGGTAAATCGTAAAAGCCTATTAAGGCTTTATAGCTAAACGTTAAAAGAAGCCTTAACTATCTAAACGCTTTATAGCTTTTAAATAACTACTTAGTATACTAAGCTATGTCTTTATATAGTAACGTCTTAGTTAAGGTTAAGGGGGTGTTTATTTATAATATATTAATAAAGCTTATTCTTTAAAAGGAATACTTCGCTATAAAATCCGTATACATTATTAGCCTTTTAAACTAAGTTTACTATAAAATAAATTATAGTTTCTTTTAAGCTTTTATTAGTATTTAACTAAGCTATTTTTATATTATACTCTTTATCCCTTAAATAGTTATTAGGTTTTATTATAGTTCTTTTCTTAGTTATAAAGTATACCCGCTTTAGCTTTAGCGTTAATAAGTATATAGTCTTAAAGGTTCTTTCTCTCTTAAGCTAAAAGATCTTAGCTAATATTTTTAACTATTTAAACAGGTTCCTCCTTAAACTTAGCGAGCGCTATAAGGCTTATAATATATCTGCCTTTACTAAGCGGTTTAAAAACATAACCTATAGCCTTAATAAGCTTTTAATAAATAGCTAAAGCGTCTTAAACTATCCTTAAAGTATATATAAGGTATAGCTAATTAGCCCTCGCCTTTTTATAGGTTAGACCTATTTCTTTTACGTTAATAAGTGCTTTTAAGATCTTTAATTATATTTAACTTATAGCTAAAAGAGAATTTCCTTATATTTATAAATCAATTTATTAATATCTTTATTTCTTATTAAACGTTATAAGGATTCTTATAAATAAATATCTAGCTTTTAGTAAATTACTATAATTAAGTAGTTTAATTAATTAAGCGTAGCCTTAGCTTTATATTATAAGCACGATATTTAAGACTTAAAGTTAGATCTTATTACTATATTTTTAATAGTTAAGTGCTTTTAATTAAGTGCTTATATCGCTATATTAAAGTAGATTTTAAACCGTTTTTATAAGGCGGAGATTTATTAGCTTAGTTTAATGCTAAGCTAACTAAGTTCTTCTTATTATAGTTTTAAGAGGTCCTAAAAATACTATTCCGCCGTATTTCTTTAAAAAAAGGAGTATAGTTAAATAGCTAATTCGTCTGCATAGGCCTCGCCTTTATTAGTATTTTAGTAGATAAAGTCGATAAAACGGTTTACTTCTCGGAATATACTAGCTTTATCGTCTTTTTAAACTTCGTTAAAAGATACTTTTTAAGGTCTTAATAGGTTAAATCTCTTTATATCCTTAGCTTATAATTAAGGTTTTTCTTAAGGCTTAATAAGCGTATCTTCTTTCTTTAATACTTAAAGGAGACTAAGGAATTATTCGTTTAATATTATTATTATTCTTATTAAAGGGCTTAAAGCTATACTTAGTCTTAATATCTACGCGCTAAGTATAGATAGGTTTAGCCCGCTAAGGGTATAGCTTACTATTTCTTTATTACTTATTATTAAGGTCTTAATCTTAATACTTTTGCTAAGCGCTTAACCTTTTATCTTATACGCGTCTTAGAATTTAGTATACCGCGGAGCCCTTAGTATAAAAGGCTTATTTTTATTAATTAAAAGTCTTAAAAATGCTTTAATTAGCGCGGCTATAGTAGATAAGGCTAAATAGTAATACTAAACTAAAAAACTACTAAATATCCTTTAAAGCGGATTTCCGATTAAGGCCTTTAAACTAAACTTTATTAATAATATATAGTAAAAATATCCGCTAATCTTATTATCTTAAGGAAAAAGTAACTTTATTATAGGCTTAATTTAAATAATATTTAGCGGGTAAGAAGCTTAATAGTTTTAAGGTTAGCTTATCTTTACTTCTTTTATTTAAAGGATAAATAATCCGTTTAAATAATACTAAATTTAGTTTACTTAGTTATATAGGTTTTATCGTTTTATAGTTTATCTTTTATTAGTATTTTAAAAGCGGATTACCTTTTTAAGGGCGGTAGTCTTAGCTTAGCTAAGCGGGACTTATTTTACGTCTTATTTAGCTTTATAAGCTATTATAATATAGTACTTTAAAAAAAAGTAAAGGAGATTATTATACTAATATACTTAGTAAGCCGCGGTCTTTTCTGCTTTTATAGCTTACTTATCTTAAAGTTTTATTATAAGCGCGTTAAGGAAAAGGTGCTTATTATTAAAGTTAAACTTAAAGGCTAATAAGAACTTCTTATTAAAGAAAATATCGTTTAGTATTTAACTTCTTATAAGATAAGTACTTAATCGTGCGAGATAGTTACTTTTAGCTTAGCGGATATTTAAGGGATATCCGTTTAAATAAGTAAGAATTACTATTATTTACTATATTTTATAGTATAAAGATTAAAGGATAAGTATAATTACGAATAAAAGATTATTATTTATTAATAAGGTTTAGTTAAACTTATATTTTATCTTATAAGTAAGATATAAGTTATTAATAGCGTTTTACTTTTAAACTAATAAGTAAACAGAACGTATAACTTAAGTAGTATATTACTACTTAAAATACTTTATAAATTTAAAATTAATAAACTAAGCGTCTTTTTTTTAAGTAGTATAATTTATATATTATTATTATTATTATTAAGTTTACGCTAAGGACTTTATCTAGGTTTTTAAAAATTCGGTATTTTAAATAAAAAGGAAAAACTAAAGCACTTAAGGTAAAACCTCCTCTTATTTACGTTTAGTTCGCCTTATATAAGGTCTTACGACTTTATATAAGGAAAAAGGTACGCCTTTTGCTATAAGTATATCTAGCTCGCTAAGCACTTTTACGCGGCTTAAGTAAGCTACGGCCGCCTTTAACCTAGGCGGCCCGCGGCCCGGAGCTTTATACCTTAAGCTTAGGGTATAAGTAGTAGCCTATCTTTTGCCCCTTTCCCGACTTAACCCTCCCCGCGTACGGTTAGGAGGGTAAGTAAGGCTTCTCGGCCCGCGTCCCCTTTATAAGTAGCGCGGCCCCTACCTTATTATAAAAGTAAGCCCGTAATAAGGCCCCGCTAATAAGAATTCGGCGCTTTATAGGGCGCGCGTATTCTTAATTAAGCCCGTTATTTATTCGCGCCGCCCGGTTACTAATCTTATACGCGGCCGCGGGGATAAAACCTCTTATATACCGCGTTCGCCTATATACCCTCTCCTCGTTTTACTAGAGACGCGCTTACTTTCCTTACGAGCCCGTTACGCCACTGCCGCCCCGTCTTTATTGCGTACTAGCCGCTTTACCCGCTTTATATTATCGCTGCTACGGCTAATATACTAAAAAAGAAGGTTATGTTTTTCAATCTTAATATAGGTCCGCTCCCTTAGCTGCTTAAGAAAGATACTAAGGATAAGGAGGCTTAGGCCCGCTATAGTACTAAACGTAAGATCCCTTACTATATATACGTAAGGCGCTTATATAATTTATATATAATAACGTAATTTATATTATTACTAAGCTATCTTTTAAAAAAGCCTTTTTTAGCTACTAGCTAAACTTTTATATTAACGTTAAAGACAATATTATAAAAAGGGAGTTGCTTAAAATAAAAGTAAGAATTAATAAGCTAAAAACTTTATAATAACAACTTAAAGAATACTATTAAAAAGCTATTAAAGTATAAGTAAAGTATAATAACTTTAAGTACTATTTACTTTTACTTAAAGTTAATAGCCTTATTACGCTTTTTATAAAGGGTTTACGCCTTAAAGATAAGAAGAGGAAGCTATCTCTTAAGTATATTTAATCCTTTTAGGTATTATAAGCTATTAAAAAGTAAGCTTATTATTTAGCTCTTTTAAATAAGTACTTATATATATATAATATTTTTAATATTAGCTTATTAAAACCTTAAAAAGAAAGGCTACGTAATTAAAAAGATACTAAACCGTTAACGATACTTAACCTTTAAGATAAAAAAGGTAAATAAGAAGTTTAAAAAGTACTAAATAAGAAACATATAAAAGGCGATCCTTTCTTTTTAGTTAAGTAAAAAAGATAGCTAGTAAATTATAATTAGTAAGTTAATGCTAAGAACATAGCGAATAGCTAAACACTTATTAATAAATACTTTACTAACCTTAATAAGAAAAAGAAAAAACGTAAAACTAAGTAAAGACTAAGATGCTAAAAGTATAAGAATAACTTACTTATTTAATTATCATTTCTTATTAACTTAATACTAATTTACTACTATTTAACTATATTATTATAAAACGTAAGATATAAGCGTCCTAGCTACTTATATATTAGTATATAAGATATAAGCATATAGACGATAATTGGCGTCCTGATCTTTAACTAAGGCTTAGGCGAGACCTTTTAGCAGTGCGGTATTATCGCACTATTTCTCTATAGTAAATAGTAGCAATTCCTTTAACGTAAGTTCGATCCCCGTATAAGAAAGTAAACTTATAAGTATATAGATAATAATTAGCGTCCCGACCCTTAATTAAGGCCGGGGCGAGACCTTTTAGCTATGTAGTATTATCGCACTATTTCTCCGTAGTATATATCCTTAGTTAAAGTAATTATTTATAAATAAGTAAAATATAAAATAAGGAAGAAAAGTAAGTAAAAGTAAATAATAAAAAGAAAATATAAAGCTAAGCTAAGTCTTCTTTAAAACAATAATAATAAAAGAAAGAAAGTATAAGTTAAGGTATTATTACTTAGCGTTATTAATAAAGAAGAGATAAAAAAAAAGATAAAAGAAAAAATAAACCTAAACTGTCTTTTACTTATATTAACGCTTTACCGGTATTATAAGAACTTACTAAATAGTCCCTTTATTTATATTAGTTAAAGAGGGAAATATTAATATCCCCCTCTTTTTTATTAGCTACGTCTTAATTAATATAGCACTTACCTCCGCCTTTATAATAAGTAAGGCATATTGCTAGGATATATAGCTTATATTGCTTATAAGTAGCTAAAGGTTTAACTATGCTTTTTAAGTATAGTACTTTAAACTAGCTATATTAATACTAAAAGGCGGCGCTAAGGTTTACTAAGTAAGTAGCTTACGCTACTTATCGATAAGTATATAATAGTCGCTATATTAAGACTAAAAGACTATTAGCTAATTGCTAGTATATTAATCGTATATTAACTACTATTATATCCTTCTTAGCACTTATAATACTATTTTTCCTTTAATAAGTTATCTTAGCAATATTAAACGCTTTATAAAGATACTAAGCTATTATAGCAAGATAGTAATAAGCCTCCTAACTAAATATAAAGGCGTTATTATTACTGTTATCGTTCTTAAAGTTAGTATTGTTAATATTAAGTATATTAAGCTCTTTAATATAATTAAGCATAGCGACTATATTAATATAGTCGCAAGCTATAAATAAAGCTATTTATATAGTAATTAGTTAATAAATAGCGATAACGAATTTAATTAATAGTTATAGTTAATAAATAATATACTTAATTATAAGTAGCTATATACTAATAGTATTACTTATATATTATAAAAGTAATATAAAAGAAAACATACTTAATCTTTACAACTTTAATAAGCTTTAGCTTAAATACCTTATAAGCTATAATTAAAGTGCGGAAATAATATATATATTAAAGTTTAGCTAGTATTATACTACTAGCACGAATAGCGCGGGCTTAAGCTTTAAACTATATACTTTTTACCTTTAAAACAATAAGCATATCGGCCTTATTATTACTTATATTAATTTAAGCATTATTATTACTATCGCTATTACTACCGCCCGTTATATTAAGCTACTCTCCTTTTAAGGGAGGTCTAATATGCGGAGTGTTATAGCTAAGTATCGCTTATATCTTAAGGCTTAATTAGTCTTATAACTACTACTTTCAGAAAGTCATATTATTATTAATACTATTAATACGAAAGATAAAAGACTTACTTTATACTTACTAATTTTTAATAGACGTATTAATTACTATATCCTTAAGGATAAATATAAGGTTAAGTATAAGCACCTTTTTAAGAGGTGCTCCTTTATTATAAGGTAATAATAAGCTAAGCGTCTCCTTAGCTTTACTTCTCTTAATATTAATACTAGCCTTTTTAGCTAAAAGAGAGTTAAGGATATAAGGAGAACCTTAATCGCGACTATAACGCTTTAAGGGCAAACCCTTAAAGAGTTAATACTATATTTAATATAGGAAATTAGCGTGCTTATTAATTAAGCGCGGCTTTAAAGTAAGAGGTATATTAGCGATATTACGAAGGTATAAAATATATATAAAATAAAAAGCGAAAAGGTATAGAAAACCTAATAGTAAAATAATTATAAAAAGGTTTAAAAAGAAAGAAATATAAAAAGTATAAGGATAAATATAATAAACTTTTTATTAATATATTGCTATTAATATATAGGTATAATACTTATAATTACTTAAAGGTAATTAACGTTATTATAACCCTATATAGAACCTTATATATTTAATACTTTATTTAATTACGTATAACTATTAAGTATATATATTATTATATTTCAATTATGCGTACTTATATAATAATACTAACTAAGGATATAATTATAACTTAATATTACTAAATGCTTTATAAATAGTATACTAAATATACTTTTAACTAAATAGCTAAAGGCGTTTATTATAAAGGGGGGATAATTATAAAAATAGTACTAATAGTATAGGCTAACTAAGTATAGGGAATACGCTAAGTAAAAAGCCTTGCTTTTAGTCTTAACTTAATAAGTAGTTTAAGGGCCTTTATAACTAAAGCTTAAAAAGTCTCCTTTTTATAAGCTTAAATCTTATAATAAAGTAAGTAGCTAAGCAATACTATAACTTATCGTACTATTTACTATCTTTACTACTTAATTAATCGTATCGCGAGACTATCTCCTTATAAGCTTTTCTTAACGTTTAACTATTAAGCCTTAATAAGCTATTACGATTTTCCTATATACGCTTATTTAGTTTATAGAAAAAAGGGCCTAGGATAAGTATTAAAGCCTATATTAATACTAAGATAAACTAAAACTTAATTTAAGCTAACTTTATAAAGACTTTTTAAGATATAATTATAAACTCTTCTTAATAAATTCTTATTTAAAGAGTAAAAAGAACGGCTACTATTAAAAAAGTAGAATTTACTATATATATACTAAGAAGGCTAAATAGTAGCCTTATAGTTTTAAAGGTAAGGATCGGCGCTTAAATAGTAAAACGCTTAGCGGCTAATATATTACTTAGCTAAGGTTTTTTAGTTTTTTATTAAAAGGACTTTATTAACTTTATATTAGTCTTTTAAATCGGGGCTTATAAAAAGATTAAAGCTAAAGCTAAGATAGTTTAGCTAAGATTAGCAATATATAAATAAGTAACTTACTTAGTTACTATAATAATTTAAGCTAGTTTTAGCTACGCCTTACTTATATAGATCTAAGCGATACTATTAAGGCGTAATATAATATTCTTTCGTAACGACTTTAAGCTCGCCTAGATAATAATATAGAATTATAAAAGCTTTATTGCAATAAACTATTTTAAAGAACTATTAATACTCTACTAAGGCTAAAAAGTAAGGATAATTACGTACTTTAATAAGTAGTTTTAGCTATATAAAGAGGTTAACGCTACTATTCCCTTAGCGGAAGTCTTTATAAAAAACCTAAATAAAATAAACCCCGCTAAGGACTTCTTATAAAAAGATCTTATAGTAAACTATAAGCTTAAAACTAGCTAAACTAAAAACCTACTTAAATTTGCTATTAATAAGGGCGTTTAGATTTATAATAAGGACTTAAAATATATATTTAAGGTTTAAAATATCCTTTAATCGTTTCCTTACCTTTAAAAGAACAAGGGAGTAATATATATAAACAAATTTAAATATATATATATTCTTTTAATAAAAGGATAGCAATACTAATAAGTCGTAATAAGATTATATCTATAAAGCCACAAGGATAAGAAGGTAGTAAATATAATATTTTGCTAGCTAACTAAATAAGAATAATTAAAACGAGTTTATAAGCTAACTTTATTTATAGCGCCGTTATTTATATTATAAAAAATAGTAAATAAAAAGGAAAAAGAATAAGTAGTTATAAACTTATAAAGGATAAGTATTACTATTTATACTTATATATATCTTTATTTACACTTACGCTTTATTTTAAAGATATATATTAACGCTAGCCCGCCTTACTTATTTATACCGCCTGCATATAGAAAGTACCTATACCTTTTAAATGCCCGCGCCCGCCTCGCCTATATATACACGTACTTGCCCTTACCCGCCCTCGCCCGCTTATATATATATATATTGCACTTTTAAAGCTCTTACTAAAGACGCTCGCTTATATATATATATAAGACCCTTGCCCGTATATATATAAGACCCTTACTTATATATATATAAGACCCTCGCCCGCACTGCCTTTAAAGCTCTTTAGCGCCGCGATAGACCCTCTTTTTTCTTTTCTCGATGCCCCTACGCCGCCTTAAGGCGACTTAAATAAAGCCTTTAAAGGCTCTTAAGCCCCTTAAGCCCTTAAAGCCACGATCCCGCCCCTTTCGCCTTCCTTAAGCTTCGAAACTTACGATAAGGTATATAGCTTTATATAAGCCTTCTTTTATAAGAATAGAGCTACTATTATTAAGCGGTTAAGCTCTTAAAAGCGGGATATTAACGGAATCGCTATTATAACCTAAGTTATATTTATCTACGATTATAAGCTATAATAAGCTTTAATAAGCATAGGGCTTCGTAAGCCTTTTACTTAAAAGCTCGAATGCTCTTTCCGCCTTATTATAATAGCCTTATATAGTAATACCGCCGCCGCCTCCGCCGCTAAGAACGAAGGCGCCGCTAACGAAGCTACTAAGGCGTAAAAGTAGGATTTTCGTATTATAGAGGATTACTATAACTATAGGCCTTTACTTTATCCCTTAATATATAATATTTATTGCCGGCGAACTACTATATAGTAAGACCTTAAGCAGAACCTCTTAAAATATTAAGCTCTGCCGGCATAAAAGGTATTAAGCATCCTTTATAATTCTAAGCCTTTTATAGCTTTCTTCCGGCTTCGTAATATCTATAACGATCGCTAAAAGCTTTTTTTTAAAGCTCTTTAAGGTAAGATAGTAATATAAGCCTTTCTTAAGTATCTTTAAGTAAGCAACCTTCCTTATTATATTAAATTCAACCTGTAGAATAAAAATTAGATTTAAAGCGTACTATAAACTTACTTATAATACTAAAAGATATAAAAACGCTTCCTTAAGGTTTTAAGCCTTAATAATATATATAAGACTAACCGCTTTAAGATCTTCCTTTTTTAGGTTATTAAAGTTACTAACTAAAAGTCTTTAGCTAACTTTACTTTTAGCCTTATTAATATAAAGAAAGAAGAGGGATATTAGTCGCTATATAAGTCCTTTAACGCCTTTTATATATAAGTAAGGGCAGTAAAGCCCTTTATAGTTACTATAGATTAAGAAGCCGCCTTTAAAAACGCCTTTCTTTATATTTTCTCTTTTATATAATAATAGCTTTATATATATTATATTAATAGCAATATTTAGGCCTGAATTTATTTATACTAAAAAGACTTAATAGATCTTAATAGTCTTAAAAACAATATTAATAAAGAAGTCCTTCTTAAGGCTAAAGCTATTCTTACTTATAAAGCTACTAAATAAAGAGCCGCGGCCGCTACCGCTACGTTTAGTCTAGATAATAAAGAAGTTAAATTTAGCTATAAAGGAATACTACTAGCTTAAAAGCGCGTTATTTACTTAAAGACAAAAAGGGATTTCTATAAAGCGTAGTAGCAGCTTAATTAGTAATTTAGTTAATACTAAGGCTATATCGTAACTTATATCTTTAATAAAGAAATATTATAGCAGGAGTAGTAAGCAGGCTGCTTTATTAGCCGCTATTATAACTTTAAGTAGTAGGTTAATAGCTTAATTAAGACCGCTTATAAAGATATAAAGTCTTATTTACTTATAAGCACCTCTAACCTCTTATATCTTTACGATACTCTTATTAAAATAATTAAGAATAAAAATAAATCTTATATATAAATAGCTACTTAGTAAAAGATTAAATAAAGGCAGCGTTTCTTTAAGCAGTTATCTTAGCTTAAAGACTTTAATATAAAGGTTACTTATTAAGCTATTAATCTTCTTATTATATAATATTAACTTATTATTACCGCGATGCCTTTATTAACTTAAGAGCCTTAGCTACTTATAAGAATAGTATTAATAGTATAGGCTAACTAAGTGCGGGGAATGCGCTAAGTAAGAAGCCCCGCTTTTAGTCCCGACTTAATAAGTAGTTAATAAGCCCCCGCGACTAAAGCTAAGGGACTCTCCTTTTTATAAGCTTTAGTCTTATAATAAAGTAAGCAGCTAAGCAATACTATAACCTATCGTACTATCTACTATTACTTAATTAATAGTATCGCGAGACTATCTCCTTATAATTTTTAAAGCTTCCCTTTTAAATTACTTAGTAAAGATAGTATTAGCGAAGGGATCGCGAAGCGGTGCTAAACCGACGCGGCGAAGCTAATATAACCCTAATTAAGGCTTATAAATATAAGAGATTTATTTAGATAACGAATCCGACTAAATACCCTCTATAATTAAGATAATAAAAGTGTTATTAAGAATGTCCTTATTAGTAGGTACTTAGTCCCCGCTACTTTAAAAAAACTAAAAGGCCCTTTTAAGCCGTATTAAGGAACTAAAAGAGATATAACGGTTATAAGAGCGTATTTTATAGCTTAAAGAGGAAATATAAGAAAAAGGAGGCTTACTCCTTAACTAATCGAAAAGGCGTTACTAGTCGGACTCCCCCGATTTAGCAGCTAGTTAAGGCAGCGAGGTAAAGCTTAAAACATTACTTAGTTAGCTTAACTAACTAATTCTTAAAAACGACTTAACTAGCTTTATAACTTAAAGGATACGTTTAAAGCTATACCCTAACAATTCCGCCGAGATAACGTTAAAATCCTATTTATAGTAGATTATATATATACTAACTATAAAGCGAGATAGCGCCGATACCTTAAGGAATAACCGCTAATTAATTAAGAATAATATAGCGTAAGCTAGATTTATTTTAAGGAATAGATACTTATACTTATTAAGGATATAGTAAATAGAGAAATACTCTTAGTAACATAGCTAAAGAACGCTTAGTAGCGAGATATATAGTCTTTACTAAAGTTTAGCCTTTACCTTAACTTTATTAAATAGCATTTCGAGCGGCTATTAAAGTAAATACGGTTATTAAGGTTCTTCGCTTAGTTACGACTAAAGCTTTAGGAGTAACTTAACCTTTACTTAATACTTATTTATAAGTATAGTAAAGAAGAACTAGTTTAAGTAGCTTAACGCTATTAAGACGCTATAGATAGTAAGAAACGCCGTTTAAGTATAAGCTTTAGATTAAGATAGCGCGGAATAAGTTTAGGATCCTTTAACTAAGGAAATTCCTACTATAAAAAAGGCTATAGTAGATAGTAGTTAGGAGGTTCTCGCTATTAAGCCACTACTAATACCTTAACGATAATAAGGGGAGACTTATATTTAAATACCCCTTAACGTAGCTATAGCTAAGGTTATAGAAGAGGGCGAGGCTAAGGCTAAGGCTTATTTTAAAACTAAGGGGTTATCTATTTTAAATGCAATAAGCTAAGTTACTATATAAATAAGTATACCTTAGCTTTAACTATAAATACCTTAGCGAACACCTTATATATTAAAGCCGCTCCGCAAGGGAACGCTTAAAGGCTAAAGTAAACGCCTTTCCTTTAGCTATATTAATACCTTAAAAGGAGCTATTATAAACTCTTATAGTGCTACTAAGGCGAAACCCTACTAATATAAAGGTATACTTAGATACTTAGAGTATAGTAGACTTAGTAAACGTGTATTTCGCACGCTAATAAGGCTTACTATAAGTCTTACTATTATATCCTAAGCTCTTAAGACTAAGCGATAGTTAGGTAAATAACTATAAGGTCTAGGAGGTTTTAATAAGAATTACTAATATAAAAGGTACTAAAAAGATAATTACTTCGTACTACGTTAGTATTAATAAGTTAACGCCGAATAACTATATTTTAATTTTATAGTTAACTACGGCAATTATAGATAAGAAAATCTATATTATTCTATAGAAAACGTAATAGTGGTTTAAGCACTAAATCGGCAGCGGCACCTTACGGAGTTTAAAAAAATTCGTAAGGGATTACTAAAACGAGGCCTATGTTTATATAATCGCTACTAACTTTAAGCTAATTCCGTTATTAAATAAGAACGACGATAAAGGGATTCTAAAGAGAGAATAAACTAAGATACTACCGACTCTATACCGATTTAAAGACGTGTTCTTAGTAAATAAGTCTAACCTATTACCGATTAAGAAAGGAATAGATTATATAATTAACTTAACTTCCGGCGTAAAACTACCCTTTAAACTAATTTACCCTCTATCCCGCAACGAATTATAAGTATTAAGGGACTAGATTAGTAACTTTATAAAACTTAGTATTATCTAGGAATTATAAAGCTTAGTAAGCGCACTAATTCTTTTTATCTTAAAAAAAGACGGCAGCCTTTATCTTTATATAGACTATTAAGGACTTAACCGCGTTATATAAAAGAATCGGTACCCTTTACCTCTTACTTTAAAGATCCTTAACTGCTATTAAGGAGCTAAATTCTTTTCTAAGATTAATATTTAAAACGCATACTAGTATATCTATATAAAAGAAGGCGATAAGTAAAAGATAGTCTTTTAATTACGCTACGGATACTTTAAATACCTTATTATACTATTTAGCTTAACTAACGCTCTAGCTACTTTTTAAAGCTATATTAATTAAGTATTAAAAGGCCTTATCGATACTATTATATAGTATTTCTCGATAATATCCTTATCTTCTTATAAATAGAAGAGGAATATACTAAATACCTTTAATAAGTTATAAAGAGGCTACGCGCGGCGTAACTATTCGCAAAGCTATTTAAATATATATTTTATTAGTAATTAGTTAAGTTGCTTAGTTTTATTTTATTAGTTAATAAGATATTAGTAAATCCTTAATAAGTAAAAGTAATCGCTAAATAGCTAGCACTTAATACTTATCGAGATATTTAAGTCTTCTTTAAGTTCTATAACTATTACTATCGTTTTATCTACCGCTACTTTTATATAGTAGCACCTCTTACTATACTACTAAAAAGTAATAGTAATAATAAGAAGCTAAGGAGAGTAGACTTAAATTTTACCGAATTTATAGCGTTTTAGTCCTTAAAAGACATATTTACTAATATACCCTTACTTTAATACTACGACTTAAAGAGGTATACTTATATTAAAACCTATATATTATAGTATATAATAGCAGGTATTTTATCTTAGCTTAATAATAAGGGTCGCTATTACTTAATTGCATTTTAGTTAAGAAAGTTTACTAAGGCCGAGTTAAACTATAAAGTCCCGGATTAAGAACTATTTACTATTATAAAGTTATTTCAATACTAGCGATACTACGTTAAAGGAGCCGCGTAAAAAGTAAAAGTTTTATCCGATTATTTTAACCTTTAGACGTTTATACGCTAAACCTCCTTTAATTAAAGATAAGCACGATAGTATATATACTTAGCCTTATTCGACTTTACGATTAAGTATAGGATAAGGAAATTAAACCCGGCTAACGCACTATTAAGAATACTTAAATACGAGGGCGAGAAGCCTCTATCTATAAAGTTACTACCGGAGCTTTAGTTAAAGCTAGCACCGATAAATTATATAACTATTAATAATACGTAGAGGGATAACGAGAAGTCTTTATAAGTAAAAAAAAGCCTAACCTTATACCGGTATAAGTATAGCGAGTTGCCTTTATATAAGGAGAATATATAAGCTTTTACGTAGCGAACTACTACTAACTTAAAAGCGGACTTTAAGTAGCTAGCCGTATAAGCTAAAGAGAAAGCTAGTTATAAATAGCTACTCTTAAGAAAAACTATAAGAAATATAGCCTACGGCCTCTTAGTATACGCCGTAAAAGTTCTTAACACTTTATTAAAATTACTAAAACGTACTTAAAGCGAAGATATAGTAATTGCTTAACGAAAAGCGACTAAAGACTTCTTAAAAAAGAGGTATCCTTAATTATTACGACTAAATAGATTACTACTATAAAAGGGACGAATCGTAGTACCTTTTAATACTACCTTATAGTAAGAGTTAATATAACTTTACTATAACGACCCGTTAGTAAGATACTTCGGAGGCCGAGGAATAAGTAAATTACTATTAAGGAATTTTTACTAAAAGAATATAGTAAGGGATGATAATTAATATATTTAAGAATACTTAGTATATTAAGGCGCCGTATCGAGGAGGCATCGCCTTTACGGCGCTATATAATTATTACTATACCCCGTATAACTATAAGAAGAACTATTAATAAACTTTACTATAGGTTTACTAAAAGTGTAATATAAGAGGCGAGAAGTTAACGCAATACTAGTAATCGTAGACCGATATACTAAGTACTGCCTCTTTATTCCGTATTTTAAGATAATAAACGCGCTTAAGCTAATAAAGGCATTTTATTATAACGTTAAGTTAGTATATAGGCCCTTAAAGGGCGTAGTTATAGATAAAGGATTATTATTTACTAATACGTTTAAGTTAAACTTATATTTTATCTTATAAGTAAAACGTAGGTTATTAATAGCGTTTTACCTTAAAACCGATAAGTAAATAGAGCGTATAAATTAAGCAGTATACTACTACTTAAGATACTTTATAAATTTAAAATAGGTAAACTAAGCGTCCTTTCTTTAGGTAGTATAATTTATATATAATAACGTAACTAATACTACTACTAAGCTATCCCTTAATAAGGCCCTTTTAAGCTACTAGCTAAACCTTTATATTAACGTTAAGGATAACGTTATAAAGGGGGAGGTACTTAAAGTAAAAGTAAGAATTAATAAGCTAAAAACTCTACGATAACGACTTAAAGAATACTAATAAAAGGCTACTAAAGCGTAAGCGAAGTACTATAACTTTAAGCACTAACTACTTTTACTTAAAGTTAGTAACCTTATTACGCTCTTTATAAAGAATTTACGCCTTAAGGATAAGAAGAGGAAGCTATCTCTTAAGTATATCGGGCCCTTTTTAGTACTATAAGCTATTAAGAAGTAAGCCTATTATTTAGCTTTTTTAGATAAGTACTTATATATATATAATATATTCTATATTAGCTTATTAAAACCTTAAAAGAAAAGCTAAATAACTAAGGAGGCGCCGAACTATTAACGATACTTAACCTTTAAGATAAAGAAAGCGAATAGGAAGTTTAAGAAGTACTAAATAAGAAACGCATTAAAAGTAATACCTTCTTCTTAGTTAAGTAAAAAGGATAGCTAGTAAAGTATAACTAATATATTAACGCTAAGGATATATTAAATAGCTAAGCACTTATTAGTAAATACTTTACTAACCTTATTAAGAAAAAGAAAAAACGTAAAACTAAGTAAAGGCTAAGACGCTAAAGGTATAAGGATAACCTACTTATTAAGTTATAATTCTTTACTAACTTAGTATTAATTCGCTGCTAATTAACTATATCCTTAGTTAAGGTAACTATTTATAAATTAGTAAAATATAAAACAGGGAAGAAAAGTAAGTAAGAGTAAATAACTAAAAGAAAATATAAAGCTAAGCTAAG
>JAPEBW010001340.1:0-26079 GCA_027405785.1 Ophiocordyceps robertsii | reverse complement strand
TTTAAGACTTTATAGCCTTAGACTTTATTACGAAACTACTAAAGTCTATAAATCCTACGACTAGTATAGAATACGATTTTATTTTAGTTATAGTTAATTATCTTACGAAGTACGGCTATTTTATTTTAACGTATAAAGCTATAGACGTAGAAAAGTTATCTTATACTTTTATAAGATATATTATAGCTAATCGAGGACTTCTAAGTTCGATTATTTCGGATAAAGATCGGAAATTTATTTCGAATTTCTAGCAAGGCTTAACGTAAGCCTTAAGTATAAACTATAAATTATCTACTGCTTTTTACTATATTATAAACGGAATAATAAAACGATTAAATTAAACGCTTAAGCAATAACTTAAAAGCTATATAAATTATTAGTAGGATAATTAGCTTTTTAAATTGCTTATAGTATAGTTAGCGTATAATACCTTTTATTCTAAGCCTATTAAGAATACTCCGGTATTTACGAATTATAGCTTTATACTTAAAGCTTATAAGTCTTCTTTACCTAAAGAAGTTATAGCCGAAAAAGCTATATTAAACTCTAAGTAGTTAATAAGCTTATACGGATTTATAAAATCAGAATTGAAATATATTGCTAAAAAGATATTATATTATTATAATAAAAGATAGTCTTTAAAACCTTCTTTATTTAAAGGCGATAAAGTATATTTTTTAATAAGAAATCTTAAGACTAATAGACTAAATAAGTCTTTAGATTATAAGAAGATAGGACCTTTTAAAGTTATAAAGAAAATAAGAAAGGTTAATTATAAGTTAGAACTTCTAACTAGTTAACTTATATACCCTATTTTTTATATCTCTTTATTAAAGCCGACTTTACGAAATGCTAAGGTAGTAAGAGAGCTAGACTTAAAAAGAGTTAAAGAGAGCGAATATATAGTAAAGACTATACTCGCTAAGAAAATAGAAAATTAAGAATACTTTTATTTAGTAAAGTAAAAAGACTATCTTAGTTTAGATAATACCTAAGAACCTATAAAGCACTTAAGAAATGCTTTAAGAAAAGTTAAGGATTTTAATCGATAAAATCCTTAAGTAAAAGTATTAGCTTCTTTAAGCTAGGATTTCTTTACTATCTTAAATAATAGAAGTAAAAGGAAATCTAAATAAGATTTTTCCTTAAAAAAGATCTATAAAGATAAAAGATTAGGATTTTCTTTAAAGAATTCTTAATGTTACTCTGTTTAAAGTAGGATTTCTTTAATTTTTTAAATAGTTTCTTAAAGGTTAAGAAGAACCTATAAGAAAAAGACGTTTATCTTTCTAAGTTTAAAAAGACCTTAAAGAGGGGAATATATAACGGAAACCCTATTCCGTTAGTAATCCTAAGTACTAAAAGTACTTATATTTAGTAAAGTATATACCGCTAAATATAAAGGAGTAACTAGTAAAGTAAATACTGCTAGTTATAAGTTATAACTATTAAAGTAAATACCGGTAGTTATAAGGAGAGACGATATAGCTTAATAGTTAAAGACGGCTAGTATTAGCTATAAGCGGTATAAGCTAAACGCGCTTATATTCGGCTTAGGTTAGCTTTAGCTAGCAACGGGATTCGTATTATAAAGATCGACCGATACTTTATATAATTGACTAATACTTTATATAGAGCTAAGGCGGGAGGCCTTACTTTAAAAGAGGATAGAATCTCGTAAAAGGTTTTAAGATAAGGATATCTAGTCTTATAAGCTATTCGTAAGTAATAAAGCGTATATTACTTATAACTAGTAATAAAGATAGCGTAAGCTATTTCTATTAGCTTAAGAAGTGGTTTAGTAACCTTATAAGTTATATAGGGTATAAGTTATAGTTTAATATATAAAAGCATATAAAAGTATATAAAAGTATATAAAAGTAAAACCTTTAAGTAGCCTTAGAAAAGTATAAAAGAAGGTCTTCGCTCCTCTTTCCCTTAACTCCTTTCCTTTCTTTCTTTCTTCTTTTTTAGCTAGTTTTAACCCGAGAAATCCGCATAATAAGATACCCTTACCTTATTTAGTCTAGTAGTCTGTACTAAGTCTTCTTTATCCCTTTTAGTAAGTAAATTTAAATCAGACAAATTATATAAGACTACTTAGCGTACGAGAAACGCTAAAGGTTCCGTAATAAAGCTCCTCCTTTATATAAAAAAGCTTAAAAAAGAGCGCTTAAGTACTTTTATATAAAAAGATAAAGCCTCTTACTACTTATATTATATATAATAATAGCTTTACGATTTTTATAAAGTTTAATATTTTTTTTAATGCGGTAACTTATTAAACCTTAATATAATTAAGCTAGCTTAAGCTTAGCTAAAAAGATAAGCTATAAGATTAAGTATCTTAAATAGTAAAAAGAACACTATTATAATATAAAATATAGTATAAAAAGAAAAGCTACTTTAAAAATAAGTATAATAATAAATTAAGCGTATTTTAGTATATATTAAAAAGATTATTAAGCTAAAAAGAGGAAATAATTATAAAGAGGGCCTAGATTATTTAAAAAAGTAGTATCTTTTATATATTAATCTTACCTAAATTTACCCCTAACTTTCCTTATTTATACTCCTATACCCCCTTTTCTCTCTACCCCCCTTACTCTTATTATCCCCCTTTACCCCCCCCTGCTTAGTCAAGACTTTTAAAATGCTCCTCTGTACTCTGTGCCTACCTGACCCTACTAGGTAGGTAGGTAGATACCTAGGTATCTAGGTGTGAACATAGGTAGATATGACTTGCTTTGTCCGTGACTGCAGACGTCGGAGAAGCGGCAACTCGCAGCCCGTGCCGAGCAATACTCGGTCTAGCGCGTACCGTACTCTTTACTCGGCGAGGCGTGCGCAAGCGAGGGATTTTCCAAGTATCCGCTACCCCAGCAAGCCTGTCACGAGCCCACCATCTCTCCCGCATGTGCTTTGTCAAAGATTCGGGAGGCACGGCAAGCACCGCCAGATGAAGCACATAATCGATAGGCACATATATCTCGGTAGCAGAATCTGGCAGATGGTCCGAAGGATTGGCCCTGCATTTCGGGAAAGAGAGTAAAAGAGGCCTTTGGTCCTAAGACGATGTCGCCCAACTCGGGCGAGGAATACCGAGAGCGCGAAACACACGGAAGAGAGCCAAAGAGGGAGGCACCGTCACACAGGCAGGGCGGCGCCGTCTGTGCGGTCCATGAAATCCTATCATCATGGGAGGAGCGGCGCACAGACGCCTCTGGCCCATGACACGCTTCCCGGCTGCCCTGAGTCAGACGCCGACTACAGAGTACGGATAGAGAGAGGTCTCTGGACAGGCATCCTGGAGCCTTTTCCCTACACCTGGCGGTGCCCCAAGTGGTCCTTGTGGGACGAACTCCATCGTTTTTCCGTTTGTGTAGGTTCTCGCTTGATTGCGGGGGAGAGAATGGAAGGCTTTTCAACCCTTTACTTGCAAACCTGCAAAGCATCTTCCTGGAAAGGCCACCATCCTGGCCGTGTACACGTGTACATGTATGTGTGGGTGTTGGCCTCCTGTCCGCGCGAGAACGGGTCAAGAATCAAACGTTGGAGGCAAGGCGCTCAAACGGCCCCGGATAATGATAATGGCGTCTCATGCGGACAGCCGCGCGGCTCTCGCTGCCATGCATCCGGATGTGAATCCAACGCGGCGGCGTCATCATCGACGTTGGTGCAACCCTGAGAAGAAGCCGGTCGGAAGCGGCCAACAATGGCTCCCATCCATCTCGGACAGTTGAGCTGGATCACATCGCCTCACTTGCATGTTACCGGACGCCTCGCCCACTGAGCGGCCACGCCAATTCCAAAACCTCTACAGAGGAGCATTTCAAAAGTCTTAACCAAGCAGAGGGGGGGTAGGAAATCCCTTTAGGTGCGGAGGAGCAGCTCTTAGGTCGCTCATGGGGATCTTAACGAATCATTTAGCTGCGTTAAAAGCAGTACCTTAGATTTGCATGCAAGAGCGGCTATAAATAAAGTAGAGGCACTCCTAGCTAGTATATAACGCTATATAACGTGTATCTAGCTTGCATATTAAATACAGGCTAATACGTTAAAATAAAGGTAAATATAGAATGTATCTTTATATTTATAGACTATAGAGACTGTGATATTAAAGCTACTTCTCCGTACCTTAGGGGATAAAAGGGCCGGGGTTTATATAGGGGGGGGGGGAATAAGGGGTAAAAATAAAAAAAAGTTATAAAGTAAGGTTAAAAGGTTAAGGGTTAAAAAGAGAGCTAATAAGCTATTAATTATTTCTTTATATTTATAGACTTTTTATACTTTTATTATCTATTTACTTATAGCTACTTACTTTCTTTATATAGTTTATACCGCTACTATTTATATATAACTGTTTGTTAAATTAACTAATAAGTACGTATAAAACTACTAAGCTACTATATACTTAAATAGAGCATAAAATATCTACGACTTACTTAAGTACGAAATACTTATAAATAATAACGATATAGACTATACTATACTTAATTTACTTTTTAAGTAGCTATAAGCTTATTTCTTTTTAAGCTAAATTTACTTTAACTTTTACTAACACTTTTTTAATAATTATATATTTAAAAATATCTAGTAAAAATCACTTAGTATTTAAAAGCTTAAAAGTTTCGTTATATTTTATTAAATTTAGTTTATAAATACCTTTTTTTTCTTTATATATTATGTTTTAAAACAGTCTTTTAGCGCTATATTAAGCAATAAAAAATCTTTAACAATTTTGTTTTATAAAATAATAAATAGGGTTTTAATTCTATTTTTCTTATATTTTTCTACTTAGTTTATAAAAACATCTTTTCTTTTTACTTTTTCTTTTACTTATACTCTTTAATTTTTAACCGCCTTTTAAAAGTTCTATAATATATAAATAAACCCCCTTAAAACCCTTTTTTATGTAATAAAGAATGTTTTTTTTTAAGATTTAAATATATTTTTAGACCTTTTTATTTTACTTTTTAATTAATTTTGTTTTAATAACTATATTTTTTCTTAAACTTTTTTCTTATTAACTTTCATATTAAAATAATTCTTAAAATAAAAATAAAATTTAACTAATTAAAATAACTATTAAATTTATTTTTTAAAAAGGGTTTTTAAATTTTTTCTAATAAAATCTATTTTTATTTAAATAAAAGGCCTTTAAAGCTATCTCTTAAAATCTAAATATTAAATTTATAAAAACTTTTACTTTCATATATTTAATAGTAAAAAATAGCTCTTTTTTATAAATAAAACACTATATAATTCTAAAGTTTACTTTAAAAGCTTTAAACCCTTTTTCTAACTTAGTAAATATAATAAAACTTAAGTTACTATACTTAAACTTTATACTTAGCCTTTAAGAATCCCTTATAAAGGACTTTAAGAAATTTATAAATCTTTATGCTAAAAACGCTTAAGATATATATTATAAAAACGCGCACTAAAAAGACTATAAATACTATTAAGCGGACCTTTTTAAGATTTTTAAAAGATATTTTAAGATACTTAAAAGACTTTTTAACTATAGTTTATAACGTTTTTAACTAAGGAAAATACATTAAAGGTTACTAAGTAGATTTTACTAGTATTTTAAAAGAATATTTAAAAGTTTTTATAAGACTTTTTAATAATAGTTTATTATATTTTTAAATAAAACATATATTAAAAAGTATAAAATAAACTTTATTATAATTTAAAAAAGATATTTAAGGGTATTTAAAGGATTTTGTTAACTATAGCTTATAGTTTTTTTCACTTAGCTTATACTTAGTCTATTAAGTTATTTTTAGGAATATTTATAGTTACTTTCTATATAAATAATAAATAGTTTACTAATATAATAAGAAATCTTAAAAATTAACTTAAAAAGCTTAGTATAAATTAACTAGCTATACTTAAAAGAAAAAATAAGCTTTTTATGATTACTTATCTATATACATGTTAATAGATAGTAATAAGTTTATTATACTAGCTTAACTAGTAGTAATTAGTTTATAACATTAGCTAATTTAATGTTTTTAGTTAAAAGAGCTATGAAAATTAAGTTCTTTTAAAAAGCTTATAAATTCTATTAATTTAGTAAAAGAAGGAGACAAGGTAAAGATAAAGCAGCGTGAATAAAAGTGTTTTTATAGGTGATTTTCTATAAGGAGAGCGTATCTTACTTTTAAAGGGCGTAATTAATTAGCAGAGGTATATTAAGATAAAAGTGCTATAATAACTAGTTTCTCTTATATAAAGCAAAAAGAATTAGGGCTTATAACTTTAAAACGTAAAAAAGGCGTTTTTAAAGCATTTAGTGAAAAAGTAATTTATATAAAGAATTAGCTTATAAATAAAAGGGCAGGAATAATTAACTAAGTAGTAAAGCTCTTCTTTTGTTATTTTAGTAGCTATTTAATAGCCTATATATAACAAGGAAAGATTTAAAGAAAGGAGGGAAATAATAAATAGTTTAATAAATAATAGTAAATAACAAATAGTCCTTATTAAAAATAAGGTCTATATAAGGTTTATATAAGGTCTATATATTAAATTAAAAAGTAAATAGCCTTTAAGTCTATACGTAGCTAAAGAAATCAGGGGAAGCCTTAAGCTAAAAAGTTAAAAGAAGTTTTAAATAGGCTAATATTAATAAAAGCCTTAAGGAAGCGCCTACTACTATTAGTATTATTACTACTACTATTAGTTATAGCGTATTTACTACTATATCGAAGAGAAATAATTATAATACTATAAAGAAAACCGGACTTAAGTAAATTAAGAAGCGCTATAAGAAGTAGCTATTGTTTTAAAGCGGGTTATATATAATATAAAATAAAAGTATTAAAAAGACTTTTTTAAGGAGATTAGCGTAATAATACTAAGTTATAAAACTTTAAATAGTAAATATAACTATATAACGGGCTAGTACTAAATTTAGTATACTTATTACTACTAATAAAGAGGGACTGAAAATATTAACTAACTTTTAACTTTAAAAAGAAAGCTTAACTTTTAGTAAAACGGTTTTTTTTAGCTAAAGCCGCGACGCTATTAAAACCTTCTTAGCTTATAGCTAAAGATTTATTTATTAAGTAGTATACTAACCTTATAAATATATCTTAAGTAATAAGTAAGATAGGGAGCTAAAATATAGCGGGCTTAAATAAAGTCTCTTTTAGTTTTTTTAAGCTTTATAGCTTAGTACTTTTAGCTTAATTAGCAATAATTTTTATAGCTTATGTTAAGATATTATACTTTTTAACTTAGGTTTAATTTATAAACATAGTAGTGCGATAAAAGCTAAGAAAAAAACTTAAAGTATATCCTACTACTAAGTGCTTAAAATTTATTCCCTTCTTACTTATAATAAGTAAAGTCTTAAAATAGATTTTAGCTTAAAGTCTTATAATTATAGTAAAAGCAAATAAAGTTTTACTTAAGAAATAGTTTAAAAATAAAAAAGAAAGGTTTATAAAGGCAGCGATATTATAAGTAATAAAATTAATATATTAAATATTATTTAAAAAGGGGATTGCGTTATTTTTAAACTTAATATAAAAAGGCTTTTAATATAATTAAAGATAAGAAACTCTTAAAACAGCTTACCTTTTAAAGCTATTTTAAGTAGTTTATAAAGCTAGCTTATACCTTTTTAAACAAACGTTATTTAACTCTTAATTATAATAAAAAAAGTTATATTAGTATGTATTACTACTAAGGTCTTTTAAATCTTTTTAATATTTTTAATCTTATTTTTCTACTAAATAATACTCTTTTAAAAAAAACTAAGAAAGCTAAACTAAATTTATATTATTAGCTTTTATACTTTATATAAAGTAATACTATTTATATATAGGTATTATATTTATATTAAGTAGCTTAGTAAGTATATATATATATTATAAAGTAGTAAAAAGACTACTTAACTTAGGTTTTTATATTACTTTATACTAAAGCTTTGTTATATTAAGTTATATAGCTTTACTTTTAATTTTAAAAAAGTAAAAACAGCTTATACCTATATTTTATAGTTCTTTAGCTATATATAAAATATCTTAAGATAGAATCATAGTATTTATAAAAGAGAATATTTAATCTTTAAATAAGAATACAAAGCTTTAAAGCTTTAAGATACTATATATTTTAACCTTAATATAAATAATAATAAAATATTTTAAGACTACTTTAAGTTAAAGTATTATTAAACTGCTTTAAATAATCAAAATAGCCTTTTTATTTTCTTACTACTTATTTTTATTAAATAAGTAGAAATTAATAAATAAAACTTTTTAATTAAATCTTTTTTAAAGATATAAAGATTTTCTTAAAAACATTAAATACTACCGATTAAAAGTATAAATATAAGTTTTTTATAAAAGATTTCGTTTTTAATAGCTTCTAAGGTATAGTATTATCTTTTGTTTTTCTACTTTTTAGGCTTTTAATATACTTTAATTAAATCTTTTAGTAATAAGGTAGATTTTACCCCACGGTTTAAACTTAACCGGTCTTTTTATTAACTATACTAAGTAGTTATAATTATAAGCATTTTGCCTCCTCTCCGCTAATACTACTAAAGTCGTAGGCTTTACTATAGTATAAACTAAGTCTATAAAAGTAGAGGCGGCCTTAGTAGCGCCTTTACATCCGTTAGCCTTTTAAGTTATAAGCTAAAATTAAGCTAAAAGACGTCGTACTATAAACGTTTAATTAAACTGCGTTTTTATTTTACTACTTAGTGCTTTTACTATTATTATCCTTAGCAATAAGCGTATATAGTGCTAAAGCCGTGTTCTTTTATAAGGTAGTAAGTACTTATTTACTAAGGGCTAGTATTTAAGAGTATACTAAGCCGCTTAATAATATAATAAAACACTATATCTCTTAATAATACGTATTATAACAATATTTAGCTTCTTACTCTCTTCTTATTGCCTCTTTCTTAGTCTAAAACCCCGCTTATATATATCGTAACATGTATTATATAAACTAAAATGCTTTTAACTAAAGCTTACTTTCTCTTTACGTCCGCTTAAAACTATTTATACTTATATATATCTTTATTTATACTTACGCCCTATTTTAAAGAAACGTACTAATAATAACCTACCCCGTTTATTTATACTGCTTGTATATAATAAGTACTTATACCTTTTAAATGCCCGCGCCTACTTACGCCTACCTATGCTTATATACGTAGCTTATATACGCAGCTTATACGCAGCGCTTTAAGCTATAGCTTAATTCGCTTAAAAAACGTATTTTTAAAGCTTTTATAAGATATATATATAACGCGGCCTATTAATAAATCCGGGCCTTTTAGCTTTTATAGCTATATAAGTAAGTATAGCTACTTAATTGCTTTTTATATAGCTGCCCTTAATAAAGCTGCTCTTAGTAATATAAGCTGCTTAAATAAAGTTGCTTTTAATAGTGCGAGCCGCTTTAATATAGCTACTTTTAATAGTATAAGCCGCTTTAATAAAGCTATAGCCGCGCTATTATTACTATATTCTCTTCTTAATCTTCTTCCCTTTATATTTTCTTAGCTAGTCGATCGTTATATTAATGCTATAAAAGACTTTAAGCTATAGCTAAGTTTCTTAATCTTATTATGTAAAAGCTACTTATAAACGCTTATATTAAAGCGCTTATAGCTAGCCGGGCTTATATTAAGTAGCTATATAAAACGAGCCGGCTATAAGGCCCTTTATAACGCGGCCTTTGCTTTATCTTAGTATTTAAGGGTCTTTAGTATAAGTAGTTTATTATTTTTTAACCGGCTAAGTATAGTTATAATAATATTAAGATTATAGATTTTAAGTAATAGCTATTTAAAGTCTTAAAAGTAGTTATTAGCAAAGAATATATAGAAAAAAGAGTGTTTTTACTAAAAGCTTTTTAAGCTATTATTATAAAAAAGGTTTATGCTTCTTAAGTATAAATCCGGCTTATAAGCGTTAAAAGATTATATATATATAAAGTAGCTTAAGCTATTATATAAATTATTTACTATAAGGCTTTAATAGCTATAGCTTTTATCTTTAAAAAAGTATTATAGTAAAGGTAAGCTAATATTATATAGTAATAAGATTAATTACTTAATATATAACTTTAATTTTAAGGTTTTTAAGCTAAGATACTTAGCTAACAAAAACTTATACTTTTATTATATCTTTTACTAAGCAGCTATTTATATATAGGACTTTTCTTTATTTTTAATTATTTAAAAAAAGGTATTATAAAGATATAAAGAGTTAAATATACTTATAACTAAGTAAAACCTTATGTTTTTATATATGATTTTAGTAAGGCTATTAACTTATTACTTAAAGTTATAATAGCGGCTAATAAAGTAACTTACTTATTACTTATATTATAATATATATTTATTAAAGGTAAAAGGTATAATATAGCCTTAATATTAACTAATTCTTTTATTAAGCTACCACTACGCCTTATAAAAATCTACCTCCGTTTAAAAGTAAATAATATACTTTTAAGTAAGTAGTATACTTTTACAGCTAAATTTTACTTCTTTATTATTTAAGCTAAAGAATGTTAAGGCCGCTATTATAGCTATTATAATAGCGCCTTAATTAATAGCCTCTTAAGCGAAAATGCTACGCCTTAAGGCGTAAGAATAAGGGGATAAGGCGCGGACTAATTACTACTAGTTAAAGCTAGTACTATAAACTAATTACCGCTAGTTAAGGCTAGTACTATAGACTAACTACTATTAATCGGGCTAGTATAACGGACTAATTACTATATATAAACATATATAAGGGTTTAAAAATAGTAAAAAGCTTATCTTTTCTTTAAGGTATAGCTAGCTACTTTATACTTAATTCTTTAAGCTAATTTTAAGGATCTTTAACTATATTATTCTTTTGTTTATTATTAGTAAGTAGATAAACCGTAGATATCTTTATAAAATTACTTAATAAACGAAGTATAAGCTTAGTTAGAAATACTAGAAACTATAATTAAGGAAATCCTTTAAATATCCTTAAATATCCTTTAGAAATCGTAGTAAAGTCTATCCTTTGTCTTTTAAAGTGCTTTTATAGTTAAAAACGGGTTAAACTATAGTTAAGATATCCTAAAAAAATCCTAAAATATCTCTTAAAGATACTAGTAAAATCTGCTTAATAGTTCTTATAGTATTTTCTATAGTTAAAAACGTTATAAACTATAATTAAATAAGCTCTTAATCCTTTATAGTTATATCTTAAAAACCTTCGCGGGGTTTAATTAATAATATTTATTATATCTCCTTAAGCAAGCTTTTATAGTATATACTTTAAGCGCTCTTATTATAGGGTTCCGTAAGGCTTCTTAAGAGTAAAGTAAGGAGTTTAAGCATAGCTATTTAGATTTTATAATAACTCCTTTAAGTAAGAAAGAAAAGTAAATATCCTTATTAGTTTAAAGTAAAAATAAAGTAAAGGGGGCGCTAAGTAATAGCTTTATAGCAGCGTCTTTATACTATATTAGTAATATACCGTCTTTATTCTTTTAATAGTTTTTTTTGGCCTATTTAGCTAATAATAGCTAAGTATTTTAAGATAGTAAGTAAGCGGCTTTATTATAAATCCTTACTACTTATTTAAATATATATCTTTATTTTTATTAAAGCAATTAGCGCGTCCGGCTAAAACTTATTTTAAGGTTTTTAACTTTCCTTTAAAGCGTGCGTTTAAGTATTTATTAAGTAGTAAGGAGTCTCCGCGCTAAGGAATATTCGATTTTCTTAATAAGATATATTTATAAAAGACTAGCTTTATTTAGGCCTTATCTTATATTATTATCTTACTTACCTTTTATACTATTTTTTAATTCTCCGCTAAGTTTCCTATACTACTTATTAGCTTTATAAGCCGCTTATAAGTAAGATCTTATATCTTACTTATTATTACTATTATAGCTATCCCCCGCTTTTTATCGCTAGGCTTTCTAACTTATTATCCTTTTTATATAGCGCTATTACCTATACCTTTCCGCTAATTAACGCGCGTTTAGCTATTAAGAAAGTATTAAAGTAAAGGTAGGCTATCTTACTAATATTAATAAGTATAGTTAGTATTAAGGTATTTAACGTTTATATTCCCGCTTAAAAGCGGGTAATAAGGTTTTTAATAGCTTTAATACTTAACCCCTTGCTTTTAAGGTTTTAAATATATTTAATAGTCTTAAAAAACCTCTTTATAAAAAGGGCCTTAAAGGTAAGAATATAAAGCGCGTAGTTAATATAAATAATAAGGCAGATATTAAAGCTTAAGAATTTTATCGCTTAAGTTAAAGTTAAGTCGCGTTTAGACTTTTCGCGGGCCTATAAGTAAAACTTAGCGTAGTTTATATTATAAAATCTAAACGGCCACGCCTAAACTCCTTACTTTACTCTTAAGAAGCTTTATAAAACCCCGTAATAAGAACGCCCGGAGCACGTACTATAAAAGCTTACTTAAGGAAATACGATAAATATTATTAATCGGACCCCGCTAAGGTCTTTAAGATATAACTACGGAGGGTTAAGAGCTTACTTAACTATAGTTTATAACGTCTAACTATAGTTTATAATATCTTTAACTATAAAAGACACTATAAAAACTACTAAGCGGATTCCGCCGGTATCTTTAAAGGATATCTAGGGATTTTTATAGGATATTCTAACTATAGTTTAACCCGTTTTTAACTATAAAAGCACCTTAAAAGATATAAGATAAACCTTACCGCGAATTTTAAGGGATATCTAAGGATATTTAAGGGATTTCCTTAACTATAGTTTATAGTATTTTTAACCGGGCTTATACTTAGTTTATTAAGCAATTTTATAAGGATATTTACGGTTTATCTATACACTATAAATAGTATAGTTAAAGATCCTTAAAATTAGCTTAAAGAATTAAGTATAAAAGTAGCTAGCTATACTTTTAAGAATAAATAAGCTTTTTACTATTTTTAAACCCTTATATATATTTATATATAGTAATTAGTTTATTATACTAGCTTAACTAATAGCAATTAGTTTATAATACCGGCCTTAACTAGCGGTAATTAGTTTATAGTACCGGCCTTAACTAGTAGTAATTAGTCTACGCCTTATCCCCTTATCCTTATACTATAAAGCGTAGTAAATAATAACAATTCCTACTTATTTAAATAGAAATCCTTTAAATATCCGCTAAGCTAAAAGCGACTATATCGCATAATTAAGTACTTATCTTATAAGAAGTTAGATATTAAATAATATTTTCTTTAGTAAGAAGCTCTTATTAGCCTTTAAGTCTAACCTTAATAATAAGTACCTTTTCCTTAACGCGCTTATAATAAAACTTTAAGATAAGTAAGCTATAAAAGCGGAAAAGGCCGCGGCTTACTAAGTATATTAGTTTAATAATCTCTTTTAGCCTTTTTTAAGGTACTATACTATAATAGCTTATAAAGCTAAATAAGATATAAAACGAGTCCTACTTAGCTAAGCTAAGACTACTACTCTTTAAGAAGCAATCCGCTTTTAAAATACTTACGAAGGATAGATTATAAAACGATAAAACCTATATAATTAAGTAAACTAAATTCGGTATTACTTAAATAGATCGATTATTCTTTAAATAGAAAAAGTAAGGATAAGCCGACTTTAAAACTATTTAGCTCCCCGCCCGCTAAATACCCTTTAAATTAAGCCCGCAATAAAGTTACTTTTTCCTTAAGACGATAAGCTTAGCGGATATTTCTACTAAATACTATTAATAAAGTTTAGCTTAAAGGCCTTAACCGGAAATTTACTTTAAAGGATACTTAGTAGTTTCTTAATTTAGTATTACTATTTAGCTTTATTCGCTATAGCCGCGCTAATTAAGGTATTTTTAAGACTTTAAATTAATAAAAACAAGCCTTTTACGCTAAGGGCCTTATAATACACTGGATTTTAAAACGCGTATAAGACGGAAGGTTAAGCGCTTAGCGAGAGTATTAAGACTAAGACCTTAATAATAAGTAATAAGGATATAGTAAGCGATACCCTTAGCGGGCTAAACTTATTTATATTAAGCGCGTAGATATTAAGACTAAGTAGAGTCTTAAGCCCCTTAGTAAAAATAATAATAATATTAAACGAATAATTCCTTAGTCTCCTTTAAGCACTAAGAAAAGAAGACGCGCTTATTAAGCCCTAAGAAAAACCTTAACTATAAGCTAAAACGTAAAGAGATTTAACTTATTTAGACCTCTAAAAGTATCTTTTAACGAAGTTTAAAAAGACGATAAAGCTAATATATTTAAAGGAGTAGACTATTTTATCGACTTTATCCGCTAAAATACTAATAAAGGCGAGGCCTATATAAACGAATTAGCTATTTAATTACCCTCTTTTCTTTAAGGAAGTATAGCGGAATAGTATTTTAAGGACCTTTTAAAACTATAATAAAAAGAACTTAGCAAGCTTAGTATTAAACTAAGCTAACAGATATCCGCCTTATAAAAATAGTTTAAAATCCGATTAAATATAGCGATATAAGCACTTAATAAAAAGCACTTTACTATCGAAGATATAGTAGTAAGATCCGACTTTAAGTCTTAAATATCGCGCTTATAATATAAAGCTAAGGCCGCGCTTTACTAGCTAAACTACTTAATTATAGTAATTTACTAAAAGCTATACGTTTACTTATAAAAATCCTTATAACGTTTAGTAAGAAATAAGGATATTAATAGATAAATTAATAAATATAAGGAAATTCTTCTTTAGTTATAAATTAAATATACTTAAAGATCTTAAAAGTACTTATTAGCGTAAAAGAAATAGGTCTAACTTAGAAAAAAGTAAAAGCTAATTAGCTATACTTTATACGTACTTAAAGGATAGTTTAAGACGCTTTAGCTATTTATTAAGGGCTTACTAAAACTAAAGGTTACGTTTTTAGACCGCTTAATAAGGGCGGATATACTATAGGCCTTATAGCGCTTACTAAGTTAAGGGAGAAACCTGCTTAAATAGCTAGGAATATAAGCTAAGGTCCCTTAGCTTAAAAAAGAAGGAACTTTTAAGACTATATGCTCGCTAACGCTAAAGCTAAAGTAAGTATACTCCGCGAATAAGAAAAGAACTATAATAAAGACTAATAATTATTTAAGGGATAAAGAGTATAATATAAAAAGAGCTTAGTTAGATACTAATAAAAGCTTAAAAGAAACCGCAATTTATATTATAGTAAACTTAATATAGGAGGCCGATAAAGTATATAGATTTTATAGCGAAGTATTCCCCTTAAAGAATAAGCTTTATTAATACGTTAAAAATAAATACCCCCTTAACTTTAACTAAGATATTACTATATAAAGACATAGCTTAGTATAGTAAGTAGTTATTTAAAAGCTATAAAGCGTTTAGATAGTTAAAGCTTCCTTTAACGTTTAGCTATTAAACCTTAATAGGCCGTTACGATTTACTTATATACGCTTACTAGTCTACGGAAAAAAAAGGCCTAGGATAAGCATTAAAGCCTATATAAATACTAAGGTAGACCGAAGCCTTATTTAAGCCGACTTAGTAAAGACCTTTTAAAACGTAACTATAAACTCCTTTTAATAAATTCTTATTTAGGAGGTAAGAAGGATAGCTACTATTAAATAAGTAGAATTTACCGCGTATATATTAAGAAGGCTAAATAGCAGCCTCGCGGTTATAAAAGTAAAGATCGGCGCTTAAATAGTAAAACGCTTATCGGCTAATATATTACTTAGCTAAGACTTTTTAGTTCTTTATTAAGGGGACCTTATTAACTTTATATCGGGTTTATAGATTAAGGCCTATAAAGGGATTAAAGCTAAAGTTAAGATAGTCTAGCTAGGACTAGTAATATATAGATAAGTAATTTACTTAATTACTATAATAATTCTAGCTAGTTTTAGCTACGCCCTACTTATATAGGTCTAGGCGCCGCTATTAAGGCGTAATATAATATTTTTCCTTAATAACCTTAAGCTCGCCCGGATAATAATATAAGATTATAAGAGCTTTATAGCGATAAACTATTTTAAAGAACTATTAATACTCCGCTAAGGCTAAAAGGTAAGGATAATTACGGACCTCGATAAGTAGTTTTAGCTATATAAGGAGGTTAATGCTATTACTCTTTTAGCGGAAGCCCTTATAGAAAATCCGGATAAAATAAACCCCGCTAAAGACTTCTTATAAAAAGATCTTATAGCAAACTATAAACTTAAAATCGGCTAAACTAAGAACTTACTTAAACTTACTACTAATAGAAGCGTCTAGATTTACGCTAAAGACTTAAAATATATATTAAAAGTTTAAGATATCTTTTAATCGTTTCCTCGCCTTTAAAAGGACGAGGAAGTAGTATATAAAGATAAATCTAAATATATATATATTCCTTTAATAAAAGGATAGCAATACTAATAAGTCGTATTAAGATTATACTTATTAAGTAATAAAGATAAGAAGGAAGTAGATATAATATTCGGCTAGCTAACAATATAAAGCCGATTAAAATAAGTTTAAAACCTAACCCTATTTACGGCGCCGGTATTTATAGTATAGAAGATAGTAAATAAAAAGGAAAAAGGATAAGTAGTTATAGACTTATAGGGGATTAACGCTATTATTACCTTAAACGCCTACTTAATGCCCCTTTAAAGCGATATAATTAAACGCCTTTAAGGAAAGAAGTTTATTAGTACGGTAAATATATAATCGTTTTTTTATTAGTTTTTAGTCTACTAAGACTACCGGGAAAGGTTTATAGTTATAAGCTATCGTAAGCTAAAAATATTACTAGTAATACTTATAAGCTTTAAGAACCCCTTAGTATACGTTTAAAGGTTTATTAATAACGTCCTCCGTAAATACTAAGAATACGCGCCGGCCTATATTAATAATATTATTATTTACTTTAATACGGCCGAAGAATACCTTTAATATTTAAAGGCCGTATTCCGCGCTTTTTATAACTATAATATTACCTTATCCGGATTAAAGTCCTTTTTAGCAAACCTATTTATATAGCTCTTTAGATTTAAGGTAGACGTTATTAGCTTAATAAATATAAATAAACGCGTATAAGCCTTAAGGGATATTATATTCTTAAAGAACTTTTAATAGCTTAAGAAATAGATCGGCTTTACTAAGTAGCTACGCTATACGGTCTTATATTTCGCTAAGGAAGTTAACGTCCTATAAAAACAAAAGATAAAGCTACTTTAAGTAAGACGGGAAAAAGAAGTCCCTTTAAGGGGCTAAGGCCGGGCTTAATACGCCGCGAAAGCCGCTTTTTAGCTTACTTTAAAAGAAAAAGAGGCCTTAGCAATTTTAACTAAGAAGCTTACTAAGCCTTAAACGATTTATTACTTTAACCCCGCTTAATAACTATTTATCTAGATTAATATATCCTAAGAATATAAAATAGCGGCTATAGCTTTTTACTTAAAAGAAGGCACGGAATAAGATAAAAAGATACTACTAGCCCGGACTAAGGTCTAGCTTATTATTTACTTAAGCCGCGCTTTTTAAACCGGAGAACCTTAATACTAGCCTATAAAACTTAAAGTAGCCGGTTTAGTATAAGCAGTATATAAGTTACGCACTATAGTACTATCTATAAAAACGCTATAAGTAGTCGTCTTTATTAATTATATAAGCACTTATAAAATTATATACTAAAAATCCTTATTCTTTATTAATATAAAATTTAATAATAAGCTAGTCCTTATATCTTAATACCTAAGCTAATTTCCGCTTAAGGTATGCTATATCTTAAGCGTCGAAAACGTTATGCCGGACGCGCTTTTACGTTTACTATATTAAGATAATAAGCCGGTATCCTTAAACTAAGAAAGGGAATTAAAATATATTTAAGAAGACAAGATAATAAACTGCGTCTTCTTTTATACGGAAGTATTAATTAAATTCCCGCCCCGCTAGAAAATAATCGATAGATATAAAAAAGATATATAGTAAGTAAAAATCATAGCATAGCTTAGTAATAAGGATAAGGTCCTTAGACTCTTATTCCTTTAGTTATAAAGGTTGCTATACTTTATAAAAAACGATAAACGCTAAAAACTATATATTCTTTAGACATATACTAAGGAGATCGTCGAAGACGCTTACGCTAGATATTTTTATACTAGCCGCACTTATATATAGTAAGATCTATTTAAAAGCTTCTTAATCCTATAGCTTAATAGATATATAAACGAGGTCGTAAATAGCTATAATACTTACTACTATAACTAAACCGACTAAGTTAAAACGCTAAAGTAGCTTATCTTAATTTAAAGCCCGCTGGTTTTTTGCTATATAATAGCGATAGACTTTATTATTAAGCTCTTAGTAGTTTAAGCTAAATAATCCTTATAAAAAGATCTTATAAAGAACTTTTTTAATACTTTACTAACTATAACCGATATATTCTTAAAAATATATCTCCTTATATTAAGTAATAATTAGTTTATAGCAAAAGATTAAGTATAAGTATTATATACCGAACTACTCCGCGCTAATTAAGGGATTTTAAAGGGGATAATCTTTAAGTAAGACGTAAAGTTTACCTTAGTATTTTAGCGGACCTTATAATAAGCCTTTAGATTAAAGCTTTTTATATTTACTGCTTAGTACCCTTAAACCGATAGCTTATTAAAAAGGCGAAACTAAACCGTAGAAATCGCGCTACGATTCTTTACCGCTAATTTCTTAGACTTATATTAAACTAATATATTAGTCGCTTTTTAGTTTAGCCTTAATAATTCCTTCTTTTTAGTAATTTACGCGGCTTTTAGTAAGCTTATTATAAGGATAAGAATAAATAACGGCCTTTAGTTCCTTAGCGACTACTTATACTTATAAAACTAAGAGGTCTTATAAAAAGAAGCTAAGTTAGCTATTACATACGCTTAAGCCGCTATAAAGGATAAATATAATAAGAAATACCGCTTATTAAAATTTAAGCCCGGCGATTAAGTTTAGCTATAGCTTAATAAAGGCTATAACGTCGCGGATAGTAAACTAGCGAAGCTTTAAAAAAGATATACTAGGCCGTTTAAGGTTACCGCTAAAGTAAGATAGCTTATATACCGGCTAGATATAAAAAGGTCTTTTAATATTTATCTGGTCGTTTTAATAATATAACTACGCTTAGCGGACGAGCTAGCTATATACTTAAGACTAATTTAAGATAAAGGGATACCTTACTTAAATAAGTAAGAAGTAAAACGAATCTTATAAAGCTATATAATAAAGAAAGGCGGCGGAAAGCTAAAGAAGGAGTTCTTTATAGCTTAAAAAGGCTAGCTAAGTAGCTATAACTTATAAGTAGATAAAAAAGCGGTCTTCTTACCGAAGATCGTAAAAGCCTTCGAAAAAGCATAAAAGGAGTTAGCTACTTAAGTAGTTTAGATAAGAGTATAACGCGCGGCCTTTATAACTTAATACGAATTTTTTTAACTAAGAGAATTAAGCGGTTAAGCTTAAGCATAAGACTTAAAAGCAACTATAAGTTATAAGAAACTATAACTTACTATACTTAAAGTAATTAGTTATTTTAACAATAATATACTACTATTTACCTTAAGTAATAAGACCCTTTTAGCCTTATAGCATACTTATTTAAATTCTCTTCGCCGCTTACCCTCTTTCCCTTTTTTCCTTCCTTTTATAACTATATTTCCCTTTACCGCTAGCTATAGCCCGCCGTACCTCGCTTATTTTTATATATATAACTTTCTTTACCTTAAGCTTATAATCTTTATACTCTTATTTTAAGTCCTTTTATTATTTAACGTCTCCTATAGCTAAAACTAGCTATTCTATAACTACTTCTTTAGCCCGCTCTCTTATAAGCCCTTATACCTTTAATATAAAGGATATAAGTAAGCGCTTAAGCTTTATAGAAATAAGGTAGCTATCCTTTATAGCCTTAAGTCCCTTAATAAGAGTTAAAACCTTTAAGTTTAAGCTTTTATATAAACCTATACCGCTTTTTATCGCTATGCTTAAGCTAATAGATTTAACTTAAACTATAGTATTATAAGGGATAGCTTATACTACCCTCTTTAAACACTTAACTTAAACGACTTACTTCTTAGCTTAATATTATAGCGTAGTTTAGATAGCCGGTTTCGTAGTAACTAAGCTATACCTCTTACTTAGCTTTTATCGTTTAAAAGCCCCCGCCGCTTATATATTTTTTAAGGCGTAGCTAAAAATCTTTATTAGCAGAATAACTAGCTAATACTTTACGCCTTTAAGTTAGCTAACCTTACTATAGTCTTAAGATTTATAATAGCCGCTATAGTTAGCGGAAACCCGCTTTAGCTAAACGATTAAAATAACGTTTACGCTATCCTTAACTATATATTTAAGGCCTAGCTTAATTAGTTTATAGCCGGGTTTATAGCGGCGTTTTAAGCTACTATAGCTAAAACCCTATCTTACTTTATATATAATCTAGCTTATACTATAAAATCCCCTTCTTAATTTATAGCCGCTATAAGCTTTAAAGACTTATTTAATCCTACTTAGCAAACGCTTTTTCCGCCCGCCGCTATGCTTAGCCTAGCTATATAAAGGTATATAAGCGCCTTACTATAGTCTATCCGCTATCCTTCCTTAACCGGAGAAGATAGCGATAACTAGCCTCGCGATATATTCCGCCGCTTAATTTTATAAAAGCTATTAATAGTAACTAATATAATCCTTAATAAACCTAGCTTTATAAGCCTATACTCCGGCGATAAGATTATAATAATTAGGAGTTTCTACCTAGCTATAAACTACGCTAAGTTCTACTTATAGGCCCGCGAAAAGTTTAAACGCGACTTAACCTTAACCTAAGCAATAAAATTCCTAGGCTTTAATATCCGCCTTATTAGCTATACTAACTATACGCTTTATATTCTCGCTCTTAAGGCCCTTTTTATAAAGAGGTTCTTTAAAACTATTAAGTAAGTTTAAAACCTTAAAAGTAAGGAGTTAAGTATTAAAGCTATTAAGGACTTTATTACTTACTTTTAAGCGGGAATATAAACGTTTAATACCCCGGTGCTAACTATACTTATTAATATTAGCGGGACGGCTTACGTTTACCTTAATACTTTCTTATTAGCTAGATACGCGTTAATTAGCGGAAAGGCGTAAGTAGTAGCGCCGCGTAAAAAGGATAATAAGTCGGAAAGCCCGGCGATAAAAAGCGGGGGATAACTATAATAGTAGTAATAAGTAAGATATAATATCTCGCTTATAAGCGGCCTATAAGGCTAGTATATAAAATACGAAACTTAGCGGAAGATTAAAAATAGTATAAGAAAAGTAAGTAGGATAATAATATAAAATAAGGCTTAAATAAAGCTAGTTTCTTATAATATATCCCGCTAAGGAATTTAAGTATTCCTTAGCGCGGAGACTTCTTATTACTTAATAAAGGCTTAAATATACGCCTAAAAAGAAAGTTAGAAAACTTTACTATAGGTTTTAGCTAAACGCGCTAATTGCCTTAATAAAGATAAAAACGCACGACTAAATATAAAGTAAGGATTTATAATAAAAGCCGCTTATAAACTATCTTAAGCTACTGAGCTACTATTAGCTAAATAGGCCGAAAAAACTATCGGAAGGATAAGGACGGCGTATTATTTATACCGCGTAAAGACGCTATTATAAAGCTATTACTTAGCGCCCCCTTTACTTTATTCTTACTTTAAACTAATAAGGACGTTAGCTTTTCTTTTTTACTTAAGGGAGTTATTACGGAATTTAAACGGCTATACTTAGACTCCTTACTTTATTCTTAAGGAAGCCTTATAGAACCTTATAATAGGAACGCTTAAAGCATATACTATAAAGGCTCGCTTAAAGAGATATAATAAATATTACTAGTTAGACCTTGCTAAAGTCTTTAAGATATTACTATAAAGGGTTAAGAGCTTACTTAATTATAAGTTACGACGTTTAACTATAGTTTATAACGTCTTTAACTAAAGAAAATACTATAAAAACTACTAAGCGGATTCCGCTAGTATCTTTAAAGGATATTTAAGGATTTCCGCGGGATATTCTAACTATAGTTTAACTTAGTTTTAATTATAAAAGCACCTTAAAAGATATAAGATAAACCTTATCGCGATTTTTAAGGGATATTTAAGGATATTTAAGGTATTTCCTTAACTATAGTCTATAGTATTTTTAACCGGGCTTATACTTAGTTTATTAAGCGATTTTACGAGAATATCTACGGTTTATCTATATACTATAGATAGTATAGTTAGAGATCTTTAAAATTAGCTTAAAGAACTAAGTATAAAGTAGCTAGCTATACTTTTAAGAATAAATAAGCTTTTTACTATTTTTAAACCCTTATATACCTTTACGTGCGGTAATTAGTTTATTATACCGGCCTAACTAGCGGTAATTAGTCCGTAGTACCGGCCTAACTAGCGGTAATTAGTCCGTAGTACCGGCCTTAACTAGCGGTAATTAGTCCGCGCCCTATCCCCCTATCTTTATGCTATAAGGCGTAGTAGATTATATAAATATAGGTCTTATTCCGGCAATTCCTTATAAAATTTCGTAGACTTTATAAGATGCCGCTACTAATTTAGTGCTTAAACTACTATTACTTTTTCTATAAAATAATATAGATTTTCCTATCCGTAATTATTATAGTTAACTATAAAATTAGTATATAATTATTCGGCGTTAACTTATTAGTATTAATATAGTGCTAAGTAATAATTTTTTTAGTACCTCTTATATTAGTAATTCTTATTAAAACCTCTTAAACCTTATAGTTATTTACTTTATTATCGCTTAGTCTTAAAAGCTTAGGATATAATAGTAAGACTTATAATAAGCCTTATTAACATACGAAATATATTTCTACTAAGTTTACTATACTATAAGTATTTAAGTATACCTTTATATTAATAAGGTTTTACTTTAATAGCACTATAAGAGTTTATAATAGCTTCCCTTAAAATACTAATATAGCTAAAAGAGAGGCGTTTACTTTAGCTATTAAGCATTTTCTTATAAAGCGGCTTTTATATATAAGGTATTTACTAAGGTTTTTATAGTTAAAGCTTAAGTATACTTATTTATATAGCAACTTAGCTTATTATATTTTAAATAGATAACCCCTTAGCTTTAAGATAAGCCTTAGCCTTAGCCTCGCCCTTTTTTATAACTTTAGCTACGGCTATATTAAAGGGTATCTAAATATAAGTCTCCTCTTATTATTTTCTAAGTAATAGTAGTGTCTTAATAGCGGGAACCTTTTAACTACTATTTACTATATCCTCTTTTATAATAGAGATTTCCTTAATTAAAAGATCTTAAACTTATTCCGCGCTATCTTAATTTAAAGCTTATACTTAAATAGTGTTTCTTACTATTTATAGCGTCTTAAAAGCGTTAAGCTACTTAAACTAGTTCTTCTTTACTATACTTATAAATAGGTATTAAATAAAGGTTAAGTTACTCTTTAAGCTTTAATTATAACTTAGTAAAGAACCTTAATAACCGTATTTACTTTAATAGCCGCTTAAAATATTGTTTAGTAAAGTTAAAGTAAAGGCTAAACTTAAATAAAGACTATATATCTCGCTAATAAGCGTTTTTTAGAGCTATATTGCTAGGAGTATTTCTTTATTTACTATATCCTTAATAAGTATAAGTATTTATTCCTTAAAATAAATCTAGCTTATACTATATTATTCTTAATAAATCAGCGGGTATTCCTTAAGGTATTAGCGCTCCTTTACCTTATAGTTAGTATATATATAATTTACTATAAGTAAGATTTTAACGTTATCTTAACGGAATCGTTAAGGTATAGCTTTAAACATATTCTTTAAGTTATAGAGCTAGTTAAGTCGTTTTAAAGAATTAGTTAGTTAAGCTAATTAAGTAATATTTTTAAGCTTTACTTTACTACCTAAACTAGCTACTAAATTAAAGGAGTCCGACTAATAATATCTTTTTAATTATTTAAGGAGTAAACCTCCTTTTTCTCGTATTTCTTCTTTAAGCTATATAATACGCGCTTATAATTAATAACTCTCCTTTAGTTCCTTAATATAGACTTAAAGGGCCCTTTATTTTTTATTAAAGTAGTAAGGACTAAGTACTTACTAATAAAGATATTCTTAACGGCACTTTTATTATTATAAGTATAGAGGGTATTTAATCGGATTCGTTATTTAAATAAATCTCTTATACTTTTAAGCCTTAATTAAGGTTATGTTAGCATTACCGCGCCCGTTTAGCACCGCTTTACGATCCCTTTATTAATACTATCTTTACTAAGCAATTAAAAAGGAAAAGCTTTAAAAATTATAAAGAGATAGTCTCGCGATACTATTAATTAAGTAGTAAAGATAGTAGATAGTATAATAAGTTATAGTATTGCTTAGCTGCTTACTTTATTATAAGATTAAAGCTTATAAAAAGGAGAGTCTCTTAGCTTTAATTATAAGGGCTTATTAACTACTTATTAAGTTAAGACTAAAAGCGGGGCTTCTTACTTAACGCATTCCTTATACTTAGTTAGCTTATACTATTAGTACTATGTTTATAATTATAGTCTTATACTAAACTATTTATATTATAGCTTAAGTAGTTAAAAGTGCTATAAGATTGCCTTTAATAAGACTTTACTTAACTTTAACTTAGCTTAAGCTTATATTCTTTTTACTTAGCTAAAGCCTGCTTTTAATAAAATCCTTATTATTTTAAAGCACTTTAAAACTAAGGCTAAAGCTAAAAAAAAAGGCTATAGCTAAAGCTTTTACTTAAAAGCGCGCTATTTTAACGTAAAGGCTTAAGAGTAAAAAGACCTTTAAAAGTAAAATTAAAGTTATACTTTATATTACTTTTAAGCTAAAAGAGTTTAAGCTTAATTATAAAGATAATATTACTAAAAAGAATAAAGTTAAAGAGCTTATAGATAATAGTAAAAGTTGGTTTTTATTTAGATTTAACTTTAGCAATAACGCTTATAATAATAATAACTTTAATATAAGTAATAGTAATAATAATAATATTATCCCGGATTAACTTTTACTTATTTACTTTACCCTTAGTTTAGTTTTTAAGCGTAGTTCTTTTAATATAAATAAGTATATTTATGTTATTATTAAGAGTAATATCGTTTAAGCTAATAACTTTATTTTCTTTAAGCTAAAGCAGGTTTATATTACTTTCTCTTTAAACTTTAAAAGTTAAAAAAAACGTTTATAAATTAAGCTTAGATCTTAAGTATAGCTTGTTTTTTTACTTATAATAAGGCTAAGTTACTTTTTTTTACGTTTTTTATAATACTTTAAATAGCTAAGTACTAATAAGGGCCCTTTATTTACGGCGGCTTTATTATGCTTTTAGTACTTAGTACCGCTATTAGCACTTTTATTATTAGCACTTTAAGAGCTTTAAAGTAAGCCTTTATTAAGAAAGTAGTCGTTTAAATTCTTTTTCTCTTTTTAGTTATTCCCGCCAGGACTTTAAGCAGCTAAAAGCGCGTAAAAAAAGCGCTTATTACTTCTACTTATAGTTATAGCTAAACTAAGCAGCGTTATATTCCTTTAATAATAAGCGAGTTTAAGACGGCTTTAAAAAACGCTTATTATAAAGCTAAAAACTAATAAAAACAAGGTAAAGAACTAAATAAAAAGAGGAGAAAATAACTAAAAAAGTTAAAAAGAAGTTAGTTTTAAAGTTAGCTTAGGTTAATACTACGCCTTACGGTATAAAGATAGGGGGATAAGGCGCGGACTAATTACCGCCGGTTAAGGCCGGTATTACGGACTAATTACCGCTAGTCGGGGCCGGTACTATAAACTAATTACCGCCGGTCGGGCTAGTATAACGGACTAATTACTATATATAAACGTATATAAGGGTTTAAAAATAGTAAAAAGCTTAGTTTATTCTTAAAAGTATAGCTAGCTACTTTATACTTAGTTCTTTAAGCTAATTTTAAGGGTCTTTAACTATACTATCCGTAGTACGTAAAATAAACTATAGATATCCTTATAGAATTACTTAATAAACTAAGTATAAGCCTAGTTAAAAAC
>JAPEBW010001339.1:0-26080 GCA_027405785.1 Ophiocordyceps robertsii | reverse complement strand
TAGCGGAATCCGCTTAATAGTTTCTACGGTATCTCCTATAGTTAGATATGTCGTAAACTATAGTTAAGTAAGCTCTTAACTATCCGTAGTTATATCCCGGAAACTTTAGCGGGGTCCGACTAGTAATATTCGTTATATCTCTTTAAGCAAGCTTTCGTAGTACGTGCTTTAAGCGTTCTTATTGCGGGGTTTTATAGGGCTTCCTTAAGAGTAAAGTAAGGAGTCCGGGCGTAGCTATTTAGATTCCGTAATAACTCCCCTAAGTAAGAAAGAAAAGCTAACGTCCTTATCGGTTTAAAGTAAGGATAAAGTAAAAGGGGTGCTAAGTAATAGCTTCGTAGTAGCGATTTTACGCTATATTAGTAGTGCACTTATCCTTATCCTTTTAATAGTTTTATTGGCTTATCCGGCCGATAGTAGCTAAGCAGCTTAAAATAGTTAGTAGGCAGCTTTATTATAGATCCTTACTTTATATTTAGTCGTACGGCTTTATTCTTATTAAGGTAATTAACGCGTTTAGCTAGAACTTATAATAACGTTTTTCCGACTCTCCTTTAAGGCGTATATTCGGGCCCTTACTAAGCAATAAGGAGTCTCCGCGCCGGGGTATACTTAAGTTCCTTAGCGGGATATATTATAAGAGACTAGCTTTATTTAGGCCTTATCTTATATTATTATCCTACTTACTTTTCTTACGCCGTTTTTTAATCCTCCGCTAAGTCTCCCGTTTTACCTACTAGCTTTATAGGCCGCCTATAAGCGAGATATTATATCCTACTTACTACCGCTATCGTAGTTATCCCCCGCTTTTTATCGCCGGGCTTTCCGACTTATTATCCTTTTTATGCGGCGCTACTACCTACGCCTTTCCGCTAACTAACGCGCGTCTAGCTACCGGGAAGGTATTAAGGTAAGGGTGCGCCGTCCCGCTAATATTAAAGGGTATAGTAAGCACTAAGGTATCGAACGTCTATATTCCCGCTTAAAAGCGGGTAATAAGGTCCTCGATAGCCTTAGTATTTAACTCCTTACTCTTAAGGTTCTAAATATGCTTAATAGTCTTAAAAAACCTCTATATAAAGGGGGCCTTAAAGGCGAGAATATAGAGCGCGTAGTCGGTGCGGCTAATAAGGCGGATATCGAAGCTTAAGAACTTTATTACTTAGGTTAAAGTTAGGTCGCGTTTAAACTCTTCGCGGGCTTATAAGTAGAACTTAGCGTAGTTTATAGCTAGGCGGAAACTCTTAATTATTATAATCTTATCGCCGGAGTATAGGCCTATAAAGCTAAGTTTATTAAGAATCGTATTAGTTACTACTAGCGGCTTTTATAAGATCGGGCGGCGGAATATATTACGAGGCTAATTATCGCTATCTCCTTTAGTTAAGAAAGGACGGCGGATAGACTATAATAAGGCGCTTATATACCTTTATATAGCTAAGCTAAGCATAGCGGTAAGCGGGAAGAGCGTTCGCTAAGCGGGACTAAACGGGTCCTTAAGGCTTATAACGGCTATAGGCTAAGAAGGGGATTTTATAGCACGGGCTAGACCGCGTATAAAGCGAGATAGGGTTTCGGCTATAGTCGCTTAAGACGCCGCTATAAACCTAGCTATAAACTAGTTAAGCTAGGCCTTAGATACGTAGTTAAGGATAGCGCGGACGTCGTTTTAGTCGTTTAGCTAAAGCGGGTTTCCGCTAGCTATAGCGGTTACTATAAATCTTAAGACTATAGCGAGGTTAGCTAACCTTAAAGCATTAAGCATTAGCTAGTTATTCCGCTAATAAAGATTTCCGGCTACGCCTTAAAAAATATATAAGCGGTAGGGGCTTTTAAACGGTAAGAGCTAAGCGGGAGGTATAGCGGAGTTGCTATAAAACCGGCTATCTAAACCTCGCTATAGCATAAGGCCGGGAGGCGAGTCGTTTAAGTTAAGTATTTAAAGAGGGTAGTATAGGCCGTCCTTTATAGTGCTATAGTTTAGGTTAAATTTATCGGCTTAGGCGCGGCTACGGAAGGCGGCGTAGGTTTATACGGAGGCTTAAACTTAAAGGTTCTAGCTCTCGCTAAGGGACTTAAGGCTATAGAGGATAGTCGCCTTGTTTTTATAGAGCTTAAGAGCTTATTTATATCCTTTATATTAAAAGCATAAGGGCTTATAGGAAAGCGGGCTAAAGAAGTAGTTACGGAATAGCTAGTCTTAGTTACGGGAGACGTTAAACGATAAAGGGACTTAAAACGCGAGTATAAAGATTATAGGCTTAAGGTAAAGAAAGTTATATATATAGGAGTAAGCAAGGTGCGGCGGGCTATAGCTAGTAGTAAAGGGAAATATAGTTATAAAATGAAAAAAGGAAAAGAGAGAGGGTAAGCAGCGGAGAGAATTTAAATAAGTATGCTATAAGGCTAAAAGGGCCTTATTACTTAAGGTAAACGGCGGTATATTATTATTAAAATAACTAATTACCTTAAGCGTAATAAGTTACGGTTTTTTATAACCTGTAGTAGCTTTTAAGTCTCGTGCTTAGGCCTAACCGCTTAATTCTCTTAGTCGGAGAGTTTTATATTAAGTTATAAGGGCCGCGCGTTATGCTCTTATCTAAACTACTTAAGTAGCTAACTCCTCTTATGCCTTTTCGAAGGCTTTTACGATCTTTAGCGAGAAGACCGCTTTTTCGTTTATCTATAAGTTAAAGCTACTTAGCTAGCCTTTTTAAGCTATAAAGAACTCCTTCCTTAGCTTTCCGCTGCCTTTTTTTATTATGCGGCTTTATAAGATTCGTTTTTATTTTTACTCGTTTAAGTAAGGTATCCTTTTATCTTAAACCGGTCTTAAGCGTATAGCTAGCTCGTCTGCTAGTTATAGTTATACTACTAAAACGACCGGATAAATATTTAAGGACCTTTTTATATCTAGCTAGTATGCGAGCTATCTTACTTTAGCGGTAACTTTAAACGGCCTAGTGCGTCTTTTTTAGAGCTTTATTAGTTTACTATCCGTAACGTAATAGCCTTTACCGAGCTATAACTAGACTTAATCGCTAGGCTTAAATTCTAATAGGCGGTGTTTCTTATTATATCTATCCTTTATAGCGGCTTAAGCGTAGGCGATAGCTAACCTAGCTTCTTCTTATAAGACCTCTTAGTTTTATAGGTATAAGTAGTTACTTAAGAACCGGAGGCCGTTATCTATTTTTATCCTTATAATAAGCTTACTAAGGGCCGCGTAAATTACTAAGAAGAAGGAATTATTAAGGCTAAACTAAAGGGCGACTAGCATATCGGTTTAGTATAGGTCTAGGAAATCGGCGGTAAAGAATCGTAGCGCGATTTTTATAGTTTAGTTTTGCCTTTTTAATAAGCCGTCGGTTTAAGGGTGCTAAGCGGTAAATATAAGAAGCTTCGATTCGAAAGCTTGCTATAAGGTCCGCTAAAATGCTAAGGTAAACTTTATATCCTAGTTAGAGATTATCCCCTTTAAAATCCCTTAATTAGCGCGGAGTAGTTTAGTATATAACGCTTATACTTAGTCTTCTGCTATAAACTAGTCGTTGCTTAGGATAAGGAGATATATTTTTAAGAATTTATTGGTTATAGTTAGTAAGGTATTAAAGAAGTTCCTTATAGGATCTTTTTACGGGGATTATTCGGCTTAGACTACTAAGAGCCTAGTAATAAAATCTATCGCTATTATATAGTATAGAACCGGCGGGCTTTAAATCGGGATAAGCTACCTTAGCGTCTTACCTTAGTCGGTTTAGTTGCGGTAGTAGGTATCGTAGCTATTTACGACCTCGTTTATATATTTACTAAGCTATAAGATTAAAAAGCTTTTAAATAGGTCTTACTATATATAGGTGCGGCCGGTATAAAAATATCTAGTGTAGGCGTTTTCGACGATCTCCTTAGCGTAGGTCTTAAAGATATATAGTCTCTTATGTCCGTTATTCTCCGTAAAGTATAGCAACCCTTATAACTAGAGGAATAAAAGTCCGGGGACCTTATCTTTATCGCTAAGCTACGCTATGATTTTTACTTACTATATATCTTCTATATATCTATCGATTATTTTTTAGTGGAGCGGTAATTCGATTAATGCTTCCGCGTAGAGGAACACGCGGTCCGTTATCTCGTCTTTTTAAATACGTTTTAATTCCCCTTCTTAGTTCGGGGATACCGGCCTATCGTCTTAGTGCGGTAGACGTAAGAGCGCGTCCGGCACGACGTTTTTAATGCCTAGGATATAGTATACCTTAAGCGGGAATTAGCTTAATTATTAAGACGCGAGGACTAGCTTATCATTAGATTTTATACTAGTAAAGAATAAGGATTTTTAGTATATAATTCCGTAGGTGCTCGCATAGTCGGTAAAGACGACTACTTATAGTATTCTTATAGATAGTACTATAGTATATAGCTTATATACTGCTTATACTAAACCGGCTACTTTAAGTTCCGTAGGCTAGTATTAAGGTTCTCCGCCTTAAAAGGCGCGGCTTAAGTAGATAATAGGCTAGACCTTAGTCCGGGCTAGTAGCGTCTTTCTATCCTATTCCGTGCCTTCTTTTAGGTAAAAAGCTATAGCCGCTACTCCGTATTCTCGGGATATATTAATTTAGATAAATAGTTATTAAGCGGGGTCGAAGTAGTAAATTATCTAAGGCTCGGTAAGTTTCTTAGTTAAAATTACGAAGGCCTCTTCCTTTTCCGGAGTAGGCTAAAAAGCGGCTTTCGCGGCGTATCGAGCCCGTCCTTAGCCCCTTAAGGGGACTCCGTCTTCCCGTCCTACTTAAAGTAGCTCCGTCTTTCGTTTTTATAGGACGTTAACTTCCTTAGCGAAATACGGGACTATATAGCGTAGCTACTTAGTAAGGCCGATTTATTTCTCGAGCTATTAAAGGTTCTTTAAGAACGCGATATCCTTTAAGGCTTATATACGTTTATCTATATTTATTAAGCCGATAGCGTCTACCTTAAATCTAAGGAGCTATATAGATAGGTACGCTAAAAAGGACTTTAGTCCGGATAAGGTAATATTATAGTTATAGAAGGCGCGGAATATAGCTTCTAGATATTAAAGGTGTTTTTCGGCTATATTAGAGTAGATAATAATATCGTCGATATAAGCTACCGCGTATTCTTAGTATTTACGGAGGACGTTATCGATAAACCTTTAAACGTATGCCGGGGAGTTCTTAAAGCCTATAAGTATTACTAGTAATCTTTTTAGCTTGCAATAGCTTATAATTATAAACCTTTCTTAATAGTCTTAATAGACTAAGAACTAGTAGAAAAACGATTATATATTTACTATATTAATAAACTTCTTTCCTTAAAAGCGTTTAATTATATCGCTTTAAAGGGGCATTAAGTAAGCGTTTAAGGTAGTAATAGCGTTAATCCCCTATAAGTCTATAACTACTTATCCCTTTTCTTTTTTATTTACCGTTTTCTATGCTATAAATACCGGCGCCGCAAACGGGGTTAGCCTATAGACTCGTTTTAATCGGCCTTACGCGGTTAGCTAGCTAAATATTATATCTACTACCTTCTTATCTTTATCGCTTAATAGGTATAATCTTAATACGATTTATTAATATTGCTATCCTTCTATTAAAGGAATGCGTATATATTCGGATTCGTCTATATATACTACTCCTTCGTCCTTTTAAAGGCGGGGAAACGATTAAAGGATATCTTAGACTTTTAATATATATTCTAAGTCTTCGGCGTAGATTTAAACGCCCTCGTTAGTAGTAAGTTCGGGTAGGTCCTTAGTTCGGCCGATTCCGAGTTTATAGTTTATAGTAAGATCCTTTTATAGGAAGTCCTTAGCGGGGTCTATTTTATTCGGATTTTCTATAAGGGCTTCCGCTAAAGGAGCCGTAGCGTTAACCTCCTTATATAACTAAAACTGCTTATTAAGGTCCGTGATTATCCTTACCTTTTAGCCTTAGCGGAGTACTAATAGTTCCTTAAAATAGTTTATTGCCGTAAAGCTCTTATAATCTTATATTATTATCCGGGCGAGCTTAAGGTTATCGGGGAAAAATATTATATTACGCCCCGATAGCGGCGCCCGGACCTATATAAGTAAGGCGTAGCTAGAACTAGCTAGAATCGTTATAGTAACTAAGCAGATTACTTACTTACATATCGCTAGTCTTAGCCGGACTATCTTAACTTCGGCTTTAATCCCTTTATAGGCCCCGATTTATAAGATTAATATAAAGTTAATAAGGTCCCCTTAGTAAGGAACTAGAAAGTCTTAGCCGAGCAATATATTAGCCGCTAAGCGTTTTACTATCTAAGCGCCGATCCTTACCTTTACGACCGCGAGGCTACTATTTAGCCTTCTTAGTATATAAGCGGTAAATTCCGCTTATTTAACGGTAGCTATCTTTCCTACTCCTTAGATAGGAATTTATTAAGAGGAGTTTATAGTTATATCCAAAAAGGTCTTTACTAAGTCGGCTTAAATAAGGCTTTAGTCTACCCCGGTATTTATATAGGCTTTAATACTTATCCCGGGCCCTTCTTTTTTATAGACTAGTAGGTATATATAAGTAAATCGTAACGGCCTATTAAGGTTTAATAGTTAAACGTTAAGGGAAGCCTTAACTATCTAAACGTTTTATAGCTTCCGAATAACTACTTACTATACTAAGCTATGTTTTTATATAGTAACGTCGTAGTTAAGGTTAAGGGGGTGTTTATCTTTAATATATCTATAAAGCTTATTCTTTAAGGGGAATGCTTCGCCGTAAAATCCACACGCTCTATCGGCCTCTTATATTAAGTCTGCTATAGTATAGATTACGGTTTCCTTTAAGCTCTTATCGGTGTTTAACTAAGCTCCTTCTATATCGTACTTTTTATCCCTTAAATAGTCGTCGGTCTTTGCTATAGTACCTTCCTTAATCGCGGGGTACGCCTATTTTAGCTTTAGCGTTAGCGAGCGTATAGTCTTAAAGGTCCCTTCTCTCTTTAGCTAAAGGACCTTAACTTATATTCCTAGCTATTCGGGCGGGTTTCTTCCTTAACTTAGCGAGCGCTATAAGGTCCGAGGTATATTTACCCTTATTAAGCGGTTTAAAAACGTAACCTTTAGTCCTAGCGAGCCTTTAATAGATAGCTAAGGCGTCTTAAACTATTCTCTAAGCGCGTATAAAGTACGGCTAGTCGGCCCTAACTTTTTTATAGGTTAAATCTATTTCTTTCGCGCTAGTAAGTATTTTTAAGATCCTTAAGTATATTTAACTTATAGCTAAAGAAGAATTTCCTTATATTTATTAATCTATCTATTAATATCCTCGTTCTTTACTAAGCGTTATAAGGATTTTTATAAGTAAACGTCTAACTTTTAGTAAATTACTATAGTTAAGTAGTCTAGCTAGTAAAGCGCGGCCTTAGCTTTATATTATAAGCATAATATCTAAGACTTAAAGTCGGATCTTACTACTATATCTTTAATAGTAAAGTGCTCTTTATTAAGTGCTTATATTGCTATATTTAAGCGGATTCCGAACCGTTTTTATAAGGCGGATATCTATTAGCTTAATCCAATACTAAGCTCGCTAAGTTCTTTTTATTATAGTTCCGAGAGGTCCCCGGAATACTATTCCGCTATACTTCCTTAAAGGAAGGAGGGTAGTTAAATAGCTAATTCGTCCGCGTAGGCCTCGCTTTTACTAGCATTTCGGCGGATAGAGTCGATAAAACGGTTAACTCCTTAGAATATACTAGCTTTATCGTCTTCTTAAACTTCGTTAAAGGACGCTTTTAAAGGTCTTAATAGGTTAAATCTCCCTATATCCTTAGCTTATAGTCGAGGTTTTTCCTAAGGCCTAGTAAGCGCGTCTTCTTTTCTTAGTGCTTAAAAGAGACTAAGGAATTATTCGTTTAATATTACTACTATTCCTACCGGGGGGCTTAAGGCTATACTTAGTCTTAGTATCTACGCGCTTAATATAGATAGGTTTAGCCCGCTAAGGGTATTGCTTACCGCGTCCTTATTGCTTATTATTAAGGTCTTAGTCTTAATACTCTTACTAAGCGCTTAACCTTCCGTTTTATATACGTCTTAAAATCCGGTGCGCTATAAGGCCCTTAGTATAAGAAGCTCGTTTTTATTAATTAAGAGTCCCGAAAATGCCTTAGTTAGCGCGGCTATAGCGGATAAGGCTAAATAATAATACTAAACTAAAAAACTACTAAGTATCCTTTAAGGCGGATTTTTAGTTAAGGCCCTTAGGCTAAACTTTATTAGTAGTATGCGGTAGAAATATCCGCTAAGCTTATCGTCTTAAGGAAAAAGTAACTTTATTATAAGCTTAATCCGGAGGGTATTTAGCAAGCAGGGAGCCGGATAGTTTTAAGGTCGGCTTATCCTTACTTCTTTTATCTAAAGGATAATCGATTTATCCGGGTAATACCGAATCTAGTTTACTTAGTCGTATAGATTCTATCGTTTTATAGTCTATCCTTTATTAGTATTCTAAAAGCGGATTGCCTCTTAAAGGGTAGTAGTCTTAGCTTAGCTAAGCGGGACTTGTTTTACGTCCCGTTTAGCTCCGTAAGCTATTACGGTATAGTACCTTAAAAAGGGGTAAAGGAGATTATTAAACCGGTATGCCCGGTAAGCCGCGGCCTTTTTCGCTCTTACGGCCTGCTTATCTTAGAGTTTTATTACGAGCGCGTTAAGGAAGAGGTGCTTATTATTAAGGTTAGACTTAAAGGCTAATAAGAGCTTCTTACCGAAGAAAATGTCGTTTGGCATTTAACTTCCTATAGGATAAGTACTTAATCGTGCGATATAGTTACTCTTAGCCTAGCGGATATCCGGGGGATTTCCGTTTAGATAGGTAGGAATTGTTACTATTTGCTATAGAGAAATAGTGCGATAATACCGCACTGCTAAAAGGTCTCGCCCCGGCCTTAGTTAAGGGTCAGGACGTTAATTATTGTTTATATGCTTATATCTTACATACCGACATATAAGTAGCCGGAGCGCTTATATCTTATGTTTTATAATACTAAACGCGCGTTAGTTAGTAAAAAGGCGTAAGTAGTAGCGCCGCGTAAGAAAAATAATAAGTTAAAAAGCTTAGTAATAAAAAGTAAGAGATAACTATAATAGCGGTAGTAAGTAAGATATAATATCTCGCTTATAAGCGGCCTATAAGGCTAGTACGTAGTATAGGAAATTTAGCAGAGGATTAAAAAACGGCGTAAAAGGGTAAGTAAGATAATAATATAAGATAAAGCTTAAATAAAGCTAGTCTCTTATAATATATCCCGCTAAGGAATTTAAGTATTTCTTAGCGCGGAGACTTCTTACTGCCCTATAAGTGCTTAAACGCACGGCTTAAAGGAAAGTTAGAAAATTTTACTATAAGTTTTAGCCAGACGCGCTAATCGCTATAATAAGGACGAAGATATATAATTAAATAAAAGGTAAGGATCTATAATAAGAGCCGCCTACTAGCTATCTTAAGCTACTTAGCTACTATTAGCTAAGCGGGCTAAAAAAACTATTAAAAGGATAAGGACGGCGTACTATTAATATAGCGCGAAGACGCTATTATAAAGCTATTACTTAGCGCCCCCTTTACTTTATTCTTACTTTAAACTAACGAGGATATTAGCTTTTTATTCTTACTTAAGGGAGTTATTATAAAATCTAAACGGCCACGCTTAAACTCCTTACTTTACTTTTAAGGAGCCTTATAAAACCCCGCGATAAGAATAATTAAAGCACGTACTATAAAAGCTCGCTTAAGGAAATACGATAAATATTACTAATTAGACCCCGCTAAAGTTTCCGGAATATAACTATAAAGGGTTAAGAGCTTACTTAACTATAGTTTATAATATCTTTAACTATAAGAGATACTATAGAAACTATTAAGCGGATTCCGCCGGTATCTTTAAAGGATTTTTAAGGATTTTTACGGGATATCTTAACTATAGTTCGACCCGTTTTTAACTATAAAAGCACCTTAAAAAACATAGGATAAACTTTACCGCGATCTTTAAGGGATATTTAAGGATATTTAAGGGATTTCCCTAACTATAGTTTATAGTGTTTTTAACCGGGCTTATACTTAGTTTATTAAGCGATTTTATAAGGATATCTACGGTTTATCTACGCACTATAAATAGTATAGTTAAAGATCCTTAAAATTAGCTTAAAGAACTAAGTATAAAGTAGCTAGCTATGCCTTAAAGAATAAATAAGCTTTTTACTATTTTTAAACCCTTATATATATTTATATATAGTAATTAGTCCGTTATACTAGCTTAACTAGCGGTAATTAGTTTATAGTACCGGCCTTAACCGGCGGTAATTACTCCGTAGTACTAGCCCCGATTAGTAGTAATTAGTCCGCGCCTTATCCCCTTATCCTTATGCCGTAAGACGTAGCAACGTTAGCTTAACTCCGGGTCGTTCGCTATAGTATAACTATAGCTCTTTTTATAGCACAGCCCGTAACACTTAACTATCTAAACGCTTTATAGCTTTTAAATAACTACTTATTATACTAAGATACGTCTTTATATAGCAACGTCTTAATTAAGGTTAAGGGGGTATTTATCTTTAATATATTAGTAAAGCTTATTCTTTAAGGGGAATACTTTACTATAAAGTTTATATACTTTATCGGCCTCCTAAACTAAGTTTATTATAGTATAGATTGCGGTTTTCTTTAAGCTTTTATTAGTATTTAATTAAGCTCCTTTTATATTATACTCTTTATCCCTTAAATAGTTATCGGTCTTTCCTATAGTTTCTTCCTTAGTTATAAAGTATACCTATTCTAGCTTTAGTATTAATAAGCGTATAGTCTTAAAAGTTCTTTCTCTCTTAAGCCGGAGGACCTTAGCTTATATTTTTAACTATTTAGATAGGTTTCTCCTTTAACTTAGTAAGCGCTAAAAAGCCCGTAGTATATCCGCCTTTATAAAGCGGTTTAAGAACGTAACTTACGGCCCCGGTAAGCCTTTAATAGATAGCTAAAGCGTCCCGGATTATTTTTTAAGTGCGTATAGGGTATAGTTAGTTAGCCCTCGCCTTTTTATAAGTTAGACCTATTTATTTCGCGCTAGTAAGTGCTTTTAAGATCCTTAAGTATATTTAACTTATAGCTAAGGAAGAATCTCCTTATATTTATAAATCTATTTATTAATATCCTTATTTCTTACTAAATATTATAAGGAGTCTTATAAATAAATATCTAGCTTTTAGTAGATTACTATAATTAAGTAATTTAGCTAATAAAGCGCGGCCTTAGCTTTATATTATAAGCGCGATATCTAAGACTTAAAGTTAAATCTTATTACTATATCTTTAATACTAAAGTGATTTTTATTAAGTGCTTATATCGCTATATTTAAGCGGAATTTTATTTGTTTTTATAAAGCGGAGATCTATTAGCTTAGTTTAATACTAAGCTCGCTAAGTTCTTTTTATTATAGTTTTAAGAAGTCCTTAAAATACTATTCCGCTATCTTTCTTTAAAAAAAGGAGGGTAATTAAATAGTTAATTCGTTTATATAGGCCTCGCTTTTATTAGCGTTTTAGCGGATAAAGTCGATAAAACGGTTTACTCCTCGGAATATATTAGCTTTATTATCTTCTTATACCTTATTAAAGGATACTTTTAAAAGTCTTAATAGGTTAAATCTCCTTATATCCTTAGCTTATAGTTAAGGTTTTTCCTAAGGCTTAATAAGCGCGTTTTCTTTTCTTAGTACTTAAAGGAGACTAAGGAATTATTTATTTAATATTATTACTATTTCTATTAAGGGGCTTAAGGCTATATATAATCTTAGTATCTACGCGCTAAAGATAGATAAGTTTAGCCCGCTAAGGGTATTGCTTACTATGTCCTTATTACTTATTATTTAAGTCTTAGTTTTAATACTCTCGTTAAGCGCTTAACCTTCTATCTTATATACGTTTTAAAATCCGGTATACTGCAAGGCCCTTAGTATAAGAAGCTCGTTTTTATTAATTAAGAGTCCCGAAAATGCTTTAGTTAGCGCGGCTATAATAAATAATACTAAATTATTATACTAAACTAGGAAACTACTAAGTATCCTTTAAGGCGGATATCCGGTTAAGGCCTTTAAGCTAAACTTTATTAATAGTACGCAGTAAAAATATCCGCTAAGCTTATTATCTTAAGGAAAGAGTAACTTTATTATAAGCTTAATTTAAAAGGTATTTAGCAGGCGGGGAGCTAGATAGTTTAAAGGTTAGCTTATCCTTACTTTTTCTATTTAAAGGATAATTAATTTTTTTAAGTAATACTAAATCTAGTTTACTTAGTTATATAAGTTTTATTATTTTATAGTTTATTCTTTATTAGTATTTTAAAAGCGGATTACCTCTTAAAAGGTTATAGTCTTAGCTTAGCTAAGCAGGACTTATTTTATATCCTATTTAGCTTTATAGGCTATTGCGGTATAATACCTTAAAAAAAAGTAAAGGAGATTATTAAACCGGTATACTTAACAAGCCGCGGCCTCTTCCGCTTTTACGGCTTACTTATCTCGGAGTTTTATTATAAGCGCGTTAAAAAAGAGGTATTTATTATTAAGGTTAAACTTAAAGGCTAATAAAAGCTTCTTATTAAAGAAAATATCGTTTAGTATCTAACCTTTTATAAGATAAGTACTTAATTATACGATATAGTCGCTCTTAGCTTAGCGGATATTTAAGGGATTTCTATTTAAATAAGTAAGAATTGCTATTATTAACTATACCTTTTAGCGTAAAGATAAGGGGATAAGGCGCGGACTAATTACTATTAGTTAAGGCCGGTACTATAGATTAATTACTACTAGTTAAGGCCGGTACTAAAAACGAATTACCGCGAATTAAGCTAGTATAATAGATTAATTACTATATATAAACGTATTTAAAGGTTTAAAAATAGTAAAAAGCTTATCTATTTTTTAAAGTATAGCTAGCTACTTTATACTTAGTTTTTAAGCTAATTTTAAAGATCTTTAACTATACTATCTTTTTATTTATTATTAGTATATAGATAAACTATAAATATCCTTATAAAATTACTTAATAAACTAAGTATAAGCTTAGTTAAAAATACTATAAACTATTATTAAGGAAATCCCTTAAATATCCTTAAATATCTCTTAGAAATCGCGGTAAAGTTTATCTTATATCTTTTAAGGTGCTTTTATAGTTAAAAACGGGTCGAACTATAGTTAAGATATCCCGTGGAAATCCTTAAATATCCCTTAAAGATACTAGCGGAATCCGCTTAGTAGTTTTTATAGTATCTTTTTTAGTTAAAAATATCGTAAAATATAGTTAAGTAAGCTCTTAAGCCTCCGTAGTTATATCTTAAAAGCCTTAGCGGGGTCCGACTAGTAATATTTATTATATCTCCTTAAGCGAGCCTTTATAGTGCGTGCTTTAAGCGTTCTTATTACAGGGTTCCGTAAAGCTCCTTAAGAGTAAAGTAAAAAGTCCGGGCGTAGTTATTTAGATTCCGTAATAAAATAATTAAAGCTTTTTTTAATACATAACTATTAAGCTTTAATAAGCTATTATAATTTACTTATATACGCTTATTAGTTTATAAAAAAAAAGGCTTAAGATAAGTATAAAAGCCTATATAGATATTAAGGTAAACTAAAGCTTTATTTAAGCCGACTTAATAAAGACCTTTTAAGATATAACTATAAACTCCTTTTAACGAATTCCTATTTAAGGAGTAAGAAAGATAGCTACTATTAAATAAGTAGAATTTTCCGCGTATATACTAAGAAGGTTAAATAGTAGCCTTATAGTTATAAAAGTAAGGATTAGCGCTTAAATAATAAAACCTTTAATAGCTAATATATTACTTAGCTAAGGACTTTTAGTTCTTTATTAAAAGGACCCTATTAACTTTATACTAGTCTTATAAGTCGGGGTAGTAAAATAAATCGAAGCCGAAGTTAAGATAGTCTAGCTAAAACTAGTAATATATAGATAAGTAATTTACTTAGTTATTATAATAATTCTAGCTAGTTTTAGCTACGCCTTACTTATATAAGTCTAAGCGCTACTATTAAAGCATAATATAATATTCTTTTTTAATAACCTTAAGCTCGCTTAAATAATAATATAAGATTATAAGAGCTTTATAGTAATAAACTAAATTAAGGAATTACTAATACTTTATTAAAGCTAAAAGGTAAGGATAATTATAAACCTTCACGAGTAGTTCTAGCTATATAAGGAGGTTAACGCTACTACTCTTTTAGCGGAAGTCTTTATAGAAAGTTTAGATAGGATAAGCCCTGCTAAGAACTTTCTATAAAAGAATCTTATAATAAACTATAAGCTCGGATTCGGCTAAACTAAGAACCTACCCGAACTTACTATTAATAAGGGTATCCGGATTTACGCTAAGGACTTATAATACGTATTAAAGGTTTAAGATATCTTTTAATCGTTTCCCCGCTTTTAAAAGGATAAAAAAGTAGTATATATAAACGAATCCGAATATATATATATTCCCTTTATAAAAAAATAGCAATACTAATAAGTTATATTAAGATTATACTTATAAAGCGATAAGGATAAAAATATAGTAAATATAATATTTAGCTAGCTAATTAAATAAAGACAATTAAAACGGGTTTATTAGCCGACTCCGTTTATAGCGCTAGTATTTATAGTATATAAAATAGTAAATAAAAAGGAAACGAGATAAGTAGTTATAGACTTATAAAGAATAAACGCTATTATTACCTTAAACGCTTACTTAATACCCTTTTAAAGCAATATAATAAACCGCCTTTAAGAAAAGAAGTTTATTAATATAGTAAACGTATAATCGTTTTTCTACTAATTTTTAGTTTACTAAGATTACTAAGAAAGGTTTATAGTTATAAGCTATCGCGGGCTAAAAAAATTACTAATAACGCTTATAAGCTTTAAGAACTCCTTAGTATACGTTTAAAGATTTATTAATAATATCTTTTATAGATACTAAGAATATACAGCGGCTTATATTAACGATATTATTATTTCCTTTAATATAGCTAAAGAATACTTTTAATACCTAAAGGTAGTATTTCGCGCTTTTTATAATAATAATCTTACCTTATTTAGACTTAAGTCCTTCTTAGCGTACCTATTTATATAGCGCCTTAGATTTAAGGTAAACGCGATTAGCTTAATAAATATAGATTAACGCGTGTAAGCTTTAAAGGATATCGCGTTCTTAAAGAACCTTTAATAGCTTAAGAAATAAATCGGCTTTACTAAGTAGCTATACTATATAGTCCTGTATTTTACTAAGGAAGTTAATATTTTATAAAGATAAAAGATAAAGCTACTTTAAGTAGGATAAGAAAAAGGAGTCCTTTTAAGGGGCTAAGGACGGGCTTAATATATAGTAAAAGCCGCTTTTTAGCTTACTTTAAAAAAAGAAAAGGCCTTTATAAATCTAACTAAAAAAATTATTAAGCCTTAAACGATTTACTACTTTAACCCCGCTTAATAACTATTTGTTTAAATCGATATATCTTAAGAATATAAAGTAGCGGCTATAGCTTTTTACTTAAAGAAAGGTATAAAATAGGATAAAAAGACGTTACTAGCCCGGACTAAGGTTTAGCTTATTGTTTACTTAAGCCGCGCCCTTTAAGGTAAAGAGCCTTAATATTAGCTTATAAAGCTTAAAGTAGCCGGTTTAATATAAGTAGTCTATAAGTTTCGCACTATAATACTATTTATAAGAACGCTATAAGTAGTTGTCTTTACTAATTATATAAGTACTTATAAAATTATATACTAAAAATCCTTATTTTTTACTAATAAAAAATCTAATAATAAGCTAGTCCTCGCGTTTTAATACTTAAGCTAATTCTTACTTAAAGTATACTATATCTTAAGCGTTAAAAACGTTATATTAAACGCCCTTTTACGTTTACTATACTAAGACGATAAGCTAATATCCTTAAACTAAAAAGGGGAATTATAATATATTTAAGAAGATAAGATAATAAACCGCCTCTTCTTTTACGCGGAACTATTAATTAAATTCCTCCTCCGCTAAAAAATAAATAATAGATATATAAAGAATATATAGTAAATAAAGATTATTAAATAGCTTAGTAATAAAGACAATATCCTTAAATTCTTATTCCTTTAATTATAAGGGTTACTATACTTTACGGGAAATAATAAACGCTAAAGACTATATATCTTTAAGACTTATACTAAAGAGATCGTTAAAGACGCTTACGCTAAATATTTTTATACTAGCTATACTTATATATAATAAGATTTATTTAAAAGCTTCTTAATTTTATAGCTTAGTAAATATAGAAATAAAGTTATAGATAACTATAATACTTATTACCGCTATTAAACTAATTAAAGTAAGATACTAAAGTAGCTTATCTTAATTTAAAGCTTACTAGTTTTATATTATATAATAGTAATAAACTTTATTACTAAACTTTTAGTAGTTTAAGCTAAATAAACCTTATAAAGAGATCTTATAAAGAGTCTTTTTAATACCTTACTAACTATAATTAATAAATTCTTAAAGATATATCTCCTTATCTTAAGTAATAATTAGTTTATAGCGAAAGATTAAGTATAAGCATTATATATTAAGCTACTTTATACTAACTAAAGGATTTTAAAAAGGATAATCTTTAATTAGGTTATAAAGTTTATTTTAGCATTTTAGCGGACTTTATAATAAGCCTTTAAATTAAAGCTTTTTATATTTACTACTTAGTACCTTTAAATTAACGGCTTATTAAAAAGACAAAACTAAACCGTAAAAATCGCGGTATAATTCTTTTCCGCTAATTTCCTAAACCTATACTAAACTAATATACTAATTGCCTTTTAATTTAGCCTTAATAAATTCTTCTTTTTAGCAATTTATATAGCTTTTAATAAGCCTGTTATAAGGATAAAAAGAGATAATAGCTTTTAATTCTTTAAAAACTACTTATGCTAATAAAACTAAGAGGTCTTATAAAAAGAAGCTAAGTTAGCTATTACTTATACTTAAGCTGCTATAAAAGATAAATATAATAAGAAATACTACCTACTAAAATTAAAGCTTAGTAATTAAGTCTAGCTATAGCTTAATAGAAGTTACTATATCGCGGATAGTAAACTAATAAAGATTTAAAAAAGACGTATTAAGCCGTTTAAAGTTATAGCTAAAGTAAGATAGCTTATATACTAGTTAAATATAAAAGGATTACTTAATATTTATTTAGTCGTTTTAGTAGTAAAACTACGCTTAGAAAATAAGCTAGCTATACGCTTAAGCTTAGTTTAAAATAAAGGGATACCTTATTTAAATTAGTAAAAAGTAAAACGAATCTTTAAAGGCTATATAATAAAAAAGGCAGTAAAAAGCTAAGGAAGGAGTTTCTTATAGCTTAAAAAGGCTAGCTAAGTAGCTATAACTTATAAGTAAATAGAAAAGCGGTCTTCTTACTAAAGATTATAAAAGTCTTTTAAAAAGCATAAGAGGCGTTAGCTATTTAAGTAGTTTAAATAAAAGCATAACGTATAGCTTTTATAACTAAATATAAAACTTTTTAATTAAGAGAATTAAGTAGTTAAGCTAAAGTATAAAACTTAAAAGCTACTATAAGTTATAAGAAACTATAACTTACTATATTTAAGGTAGTTAATTATTTTAATAATAATATACTGCTGTTTACTTTAAGTAAAAGGCGTTTTTAGCCTTATAGTATACTTATTTAAATTTTCTCCGCTACCCGCCCTCTTTCCTTTCCTTTCTTCTTTTTATAACTATATTTCCCTTTACCGCTAGCCTTAGCTTATTATACTATACTTACTTTTATATATATAGCCTTCTTTACCTTAAGCTTATAATCTTCATACTCCCGTTCTAAGTCTTTTTATTATTTAATATCTCTTATAGCTAAGACTAGCTATTTTATAATTACCTTTTTAGCCCGCTTTTTTATAAGCCCTTACGCCTTTAATATAAAGAATATAAGTCGTCGCTTAAGCTCTATAAAATAAGGCGATTATTTTTATAGCCTTAATTCCTTTAGCAAAAGTTAAAACCTTTAGGTTTAAGCCTTTATATAAACCTATACCGCTTTTTATAACCGCGCTTAAGTTAATAGATTTAACTTAAATTATAGTACTATAAAAGACGGCTTATACTACCCTCTTTAAATACTTAACTTAAACGACTTACCTTTTAACCTAATACTATAGCGTAGTTTAAATAGCTAGTTTTATAGTAACTTAGCTATACCTTTAAAGTAGCTTTTACTATTTAAAAGCCCTTACCGCTTATATATTTTTTAAAGCATAGCTAGAAATCTTTATTAATAGAATAATTAGCTAATACTTAACGCTTTTAAGTTAGCTAACTTTATTGTAGTATTAAGATTTATAATAGCTATTATAGCTAGAGGTAACTTACTTTAGCTAAACAACTAAAACGACGTTTACGCTATCTTTAACTACGTATTTAAAGCTTAGCTAAACTAATTTATAGCTAGATCTATAGCGGCGTCTTAAGCTACTATAGCTAAAACATTATCTCGCTTTATATATAGTTTAGCCCGCGCTATAAAATCCCCCTCTTAGCTTATAGTTACTATAAGCCTTAAAGACTTATTTAATCTTACTTAGCGAATGCTTTTTCCCCCCGCCGCTATGCTTAGCCTAGCTATATAAAAGCATATAAGCGCCTTATTTTAGTCTATCCGCTATCTTTTCTTAACTAAAGGAGATAGCGATAACTAGCTTTATAATATATTCCGCTACTTAATCTTATAAAAGCCGCTAATAGTAATTAATATAATCTTTAATAAGCCTACCTTCGCGGGCCTATACTTTAGTAATAAGATTATAATAATTAAAAGTTTTTACTTAGCTAAAAACTATACTAAGTTTTACTTATAGGCCCGCAAAAAGTCTAAATATAACTTAACTTTAACTTAAGTGATAAAATTCTTAAGCTTTAATCTCCGCTTTATTAGCTATACTAATTACGCGCTTTATATTCTCGCCTTTAAAGCCCTTTTTATAAAAAGGTTCTTTAAGACTATTAAATACGTTTAAAACTTTAAAAGCAAGGAGTTAAGCATTAAAGCTATTAAGGACTTTATTACTTACTTTTAAGCGGGTATATAAACGTTTAATACCTTAATACTAACTACACTTATTAATATTAATAAGATAGCTTACCCTTACTTTAATACTTTCTTAGTAGCTAAACGCGCGATTGTTAGCGGAAAGGTATAAGTAGTATACTATGCTTTATAGTATAAAGATAAGCGGTTAAGGCGCGGACTAATTACTGCTAGTTAAGGCCGGTACTATAAACTAATTACTACTAGTTAAGGCTAGTTCTATAAACTAATTACCGCTAGTTAAGCTAGTTTAAAAAACTAATTACTATATATAAATATATATAAAGGTTTAGAAATAGTAAAAAGCTTATCTTTTCTTTAAGGTATAGCTAGCTACTTTATACTTAGTTCTTTAAGCTAATTTAAAGGATCTTTAACTATATTATTCTTTTATTTATTATTAGTATATAGATAAACTATAAATATTCTCGTAAAATTACTTAATAAACTTAGTATAAGCCCGGTTAAAAATACTTTAAACTATAGTTAAAGAAATCCTTTAAATATCCTTAAATATTCCTTAAAAATCGCGGTAAAGTCTATCTTATATTTTTTAAGTTACTTTTATAATTAAAAACGGGTTAAATTATAATTAAGATATCTTATAAAAATCCTTAAATATCCCTTAAAAATACCGGCGGAATCCGCTAAGTAGTCTATATAGTATCTTTTAAATTAAAAACGTTATAAACTATAATTAAATAAGCTTTTAAGCCTTTATTGTTATATCTTAAAAACCTTAGTAAGGTCTAACTAATAATATCTATTATATCCCCTTAAGTAAGCCTTTATAGTACGTGCTTTAAGCGCTTTTATTACGGGGTTTTATAAGGCTCCTTAAAAGTAAAGTAAGGAGTTTAAGTATAGCTATTTAGATTTTATAATAACTTTTTTAAGTAAGAAAGAAAAGCTAACGTCCTTATTAGTTTAAAGTAAAAATAAAGTAAAGAGGGCGCTAAGTAATAGCTTTTTAGTAGCGTCTTTACGCTATATTAATAATACGCCGTCCTTATTCTTTTAATAGTTTTTTTAGCCTATCCGGCTAATAGTAGCTAAGTATCTTAACATAATAAGTAAGCGGCTTTATTATAAATCCTTATTACTTATTTAGTTTTACGTTTTTATTTTTATTAAGGCAATTAGCGCGTCTAGCTAAAACTTATATTAAGGTTTCTAACTTTTCTTTAAAGCGTGCGTTTAAGTACTTATTAAGTAGTAAGGGGTCTTCGTATTAAAGAATATTCGATTTCCTTAGTAAGATAAGTTAAAAGAAACTAGCTTTATTTAAGCCTTATCTTATATTATTATCTTACTTACCTTTTACGCTATTTATTTAATTATCTACCGAATTTCGTATACTACTTACTAGCTTTATAAGCCTTCTTTAAGCGAGATATTATATCCTACTTACTATTATTATTATAGCTATCTCCCGCTTTTTATCGCTAAGCTTTTTAACTTATTATTCTTTTACGCAGCGCTACTACTTACGCCTTTCCGCCGATTAACGCGTATTTAGCTATTAAGAAAGTATTTAAGTAAGGGTAAGCCGTCTTATTAATATTAATAAGTATAGTTAGTATTAAGGTATTAAACGTTTATATTCCCGCTTAAAAGCGGGTAATAAAGTCCTTAATAGTCTTAGTGCTTAACTCCTAACTTTTAAAGTTTAAAACGTATTTAATAGTTTCGAAAAACCTCTTTATAAAGGGGGCCTTAATAGTAAAAATATAAAGCGCGTAATTAATATAGCTAATAAAGCGGATATCGAAGCTTAAGAATTTTATTGCTTAGGTAAAAGTTAAGTTATATTTAAACTCTTTATAAGCTTATAAGTAAAACTTAGCGTAGTGTATAGCTAAGCGGAAACTTTTAATTATTATAATCTTATTGCCGGAGTATAGGCTTATAAGGCTAAGCCTATTAAGGATTATATTAATTACTATTAGTGGCTTTTATAAGATTAAGCGGCGGAATATATTATAAAGCTAGTTATTACTATCTTTTTTTATTAAGGAAAGATAGTAAATAAACTATAATAAGGCGCTTATATACTTTTATATAGCTAGGCTAAGTATAGTAGCAAGGGGAAAAAGCGTTTACTAAGTAAGACTAAATAAGTCCTTAAGGCTTATAATAGCTATAAGCTAAGAAAGGGATTTTTTAGCGCGGGCTATACTATATATAAAGCGAGATAGGGTTTTAGCTATAGTAGCTTAAAACGCCGCTATAAACCTAGCTATAAACTAGTTAAGCTAAGCCTTAAATATATAGTTAAGAATAGCACGGATATTGTTTTAATCGTTTAGCTAAAGCAGGTTTCCGCTAGCTATAATAGCTACTATAAACCTTAAGACTATAGCGAGGTTAACTACCTTAAGGGCGTTAAGTATTAGCTAGTTATTTTACTAATATAGATTTCTAGCTATACTTTAAAAGATATATAAGCGGCGGGGGCTTTTAGATAGTAAGAGCTAAGCTAGAGGTATAGCTAAGTTACTATAAAACCGGCTATTTAAACTATATTATAATATAAAGCTAGGAGGTAAGTTATTAAAGTTAAGTATTTAAAAAGGGTAGTATAAGCTATACTTTATAAAATTATAATTGAGGTTAAATTTATTAGCTTAAGCGCGGTTATAAAAAGTAGCGTAAGTTTATATAAAGACTTAAACCTAAAGGTTTTAACTCTCGCTAAAGGACTTAAGGCTATAAAAGATAGCCGCTTTATTTTTATAAAGCTTAAGCGCTTACTTATATCCTTTATATTAAAGGTATAAGGGCTTATATAAAAGCGGGCTAAAATATTAATTATAGAATAGCTAGTCTTAGCTATAAGAGATATTAAATAATAAAGGGACTTAAAATAAGAGTATAAAGATCTTAAGCTTAAAGTAAAGAAGGTTATATATATAAAAGTACGCGAGGTGCGGCGGGCTAAGGCTAGCGGTAAAGGGAAATATAGTTATAAAAAGAAAAAAGAAAGGGAGAGAAGGTAAGTATTAAAAGGAATTTAAATATGTATACTATAAGGCTAAAAAGGCCTTATTACTTAAATTAAACGGTAGTATATTATTATTAAAATAACTAACTACCTTAAGCGTAGTAAATTCTAGTTTTTATAACTTATAATAGCCTTTAAGTCTTATACTTAAGCTTAACCGCTTAATTTTCTTAGTTAAAGAGTTTTATATTAAGTTATAAAGTCCGCGTATTATACTTTCGTTTAAACTACTTAAGTAGTTAACTCCTTTTATGCTTTTTTAAAGGCTTTTATAATCTTTAGTAAGAAGATTGCCTTTTTATTTACTTATAAGTTATAGCTACTTAGCTAGCCTTTTTAAGCTATAAGGAACTCCTTCCTTAGCTTTACGCTATCTTTCTTTATTTTATAGCTTTATAAGATTCGTTTTACTTCTTACTTATTAAAGTAAAGTATCCCTTTATCTTAAACTAAGCTTAAATATATAGCTAGCTTATTTACTAAGCGTAGTAATACTATTAAAATAACTAAATAAATATTAAGTATTATAAAATTAAAATAGCTATGCTTAAACTCCTTACTTTACTTTTAAGAAGCCTTATAAAACCCCGTAATAAGAACGCTTAAAGCACGTACTATAAAAGCTTGCTTAAGAAGATACGATAAATATTACTAGTTAAACCCCGCTAAAGTTTTTAAGATATAACTATAAAGGCTTAAAAGCCTACTTAACTATAGTTTATAACGTTTTTAACTATAAAAGACACTATAAAAACTACTAAGCGGATTCCGCCGGTATCTTTAAGGGATATTTAAGGATTTCTGCGGGATATCTTAATTATAGTTTAACTTATCTCTAACTATAAAAGCACCTAAAAAGATATAGGATAAACTTTACCGCGATTTTTAAAGGATATCTAAGGATATTTTAAGGATTTCCCTAACTATAGTTTATAGTATTTTTAACTAAGCTTATACTTAGTTTATTAAGTAATTTTATAAAGATATTAATAGTTTATTTACATATTAAGAATAAATAAAAAGATAATATAGTTAAAGATCTTTAAAATTAGCTTAAAGAGCTAAGTATAAAGTAGCTAGCTATACCTTAAAAAATAAATAAGCTTTTTACTATTTCTAAACCCTTATATATATTTATATATAGTAATTAGTTTATTATACTAGCTTAACTAGCGGTAATTAGTTTATAGTACTAGCCTTAATTAGCGGTAATTAGTCTATAATACTAGCCTTTACTAGCGGTAATTAATCTATACTTTATCCTCTTATCCTTATGCTATAAAGCATAGTAAATAGTAGTAATTCCTACCTATTTAAATAAAAATCCCTTAAATATCTATTAAGCTAAAAGCGACTATATCGTAGGATTAAGTACTTATCCTATAAGAAGTTAGATATTAAAAAATATATTCTTTAGTAAGAAGCTCTTATTAGCTTTTAAGTCTAACCTTAATAATAAGCATATCTTCCTTAACGCGCTTATAATAAAACTTTAAGTTAAGTAGGCTATAAAAGCAAAAAAGGCCGCGGCTTACTAAGTATACTAGTTTAATAATCTCTTTTACTTTTTTTTAAGGTACTATACTGCGATAGCTTATAATGCTAAATAGGATATAAAATAAGTCCTGCTTAGCTAAGCTAAGATTATTACTCTTTAAAAAGCAATCCGCTTTTAAAATATTAATAAAGAATAGACTAGAAAAAAATAAAACCTATATAACTAAGTAAACTAAATTTAGTATTACTTAGATAAATTAATTATCCTTTAAATAAAAAAGGTAAGGATAAGCTAACTTTAAAACTATCTAGCTCCCCGCCTGCTAAATACCCTTTAAATCGAGCTTATAATAAAGTTACTTTTTCTTAAAGATAATAAGCTTAGCGGATATTTCTACTATATACTATTAATAAAGTTTAGCTTAAAGGCCTTAACCGGAATTCCGCTTTAAAGGATACTTAGTAGTTTCTTAGTTTAGTATTACTATTTAGCTTTATTCGCTATAGCTATACTTATTAAGGCATTTTTAAGACTCTTAATTAATAAAAATAAGCTTTTTATACTAAAGGTCTTATACCGTATTAAATTTTAAGATACGTATAAGATAGAAGGTTAAGCGCTTAGTAAGAGTATTAAGACTAATACCTTAATAATAAGCAATAAAAACGCGGTAAGCGATACGTTTAACGGGCTAAACCTATTTATCCTTAGTATATAGATACTAAGATTAAGTATAGCTTTAAGCCCCTTAATAAAAATAGTAGTAATATTAAATAAATAATTTCTTAGTCTCCTTTAAGTACTAAAAAAAAAGACGCGATTATTAAGCCTTAAAAAAAACCTTAACTATAAGCTAAGGATATAAGGAGATTTAACTTATTAAGACCTTTAAAAGTATCTTTTACTAAAGTCTAAAAAGATAAGAAGGCTAGTACGTTTTAAGAAGTAAACCGTTTTATTAACTTAATCCGCTAAAATACTAATAAAGGTAAAGCTTATATAAACGAATTAGCTATTTAATTACCCTCTTTCCTTTAAGAAAGTGCGGTAAAATAGTATTTTAAGGACCTTTTAAAACTATAGTAAAAAGAACTTAATAAGCTTAGCGTTAAACTAAGCTAATAAATCTCTGCCTTATAAAATAGTTTTAAATCCGCTTAAATATAGTAATATAAGCAATTAATAAAAAGCACTTTACTATAAAAGATATAGTAGTAAGATCCGACTTTAAGTTTTAAATATCGCGCTTATAATATAAGGCTAAGGTTATGCTTTACTAGCTAAACTACTTAACTATAGTAATTTATTAAAAGCTAAATATTTATTTATAAGAATCTTTATAACGTTTAGTAGGAAATAAGAATATTAATAAATAGATTAACGAATATAAGGAAATTCTTCCTTAGCTATAAGTTAAATATACTTAAGGATCTTAAAAGCACTTACTAACGCGAAAGAAATAGGTCTAACTTAGAAAAAAGTAAGGGCTAACTAGCTATACCTTATATATACTTAAAAAATAGTTTAAGACGCCCCGGCTATTTATTAAGGGCTTACTAAGGCCGCGGGTTATATTTTAAGACCGCTTTATAAAGGCGGATATACTATAGGCCTTATAGCGCTTGCTAAGTTAAGGGAGAAACCTATTTAAATAGTTAAGAATATAAGCTAAGGTTCTCCGGCTTAAAAGAGAAAGAACCTTTAAGATTATATACTTACCGACGCTAAAGCTAAAGTAAGTATACTTTATAACTAAGAAAAGAACTATAGTAAAGACTAACGACTATTTAAAGAATAAAGAGTATAATATAAAAAGAGCTTAGTTAAATACTAATAAAAGCTTAAAGGAAACTGCAATCTATATTTTAGTAGACTTAGTTTAAGAGGCTAATAAAGTATACGGATTTTATAGCGAAGTATTCCCCTTAAATAATAAGCTTTCCCGATATATAAAAGATAAATACCCCCTTAACTTTAATTAAGACGTTGCTATAAAAAGATATAGCTTAGTATAGTAAGTAGTTATTTAAAAGCTATAAAGCGTTTAAATAGTTAAGGCTTCCTTTAATATTTAACTATTAAGCTTTAATAGGCTATTACGATTTACCTATATACGCTTTTTAGTTTATAAGAAAAAAAGACCTAGGATACGTATTAACGCCTATATAGATACTAAGGTAAACTAAAGCCTTATTTAAGCTAACTTAGTAAAGACCTTTTAAGATATAACTATAAACTTCTCTTAACGAATTCTTATTTAAGGAGTAAGAAGGATAGCTACTATTAAATAAGTAGAATTTACCGCGTATATACTAAGAAGGCGAAATAATAGCCTCGCGGTTATAAAGGTAAGGATTAGCGCTTAAATAGTAAAACGCTTAGCGGCTAATATATTA
>JAPEBW010001338.1:0-26106 GCA_027405785.1 Ophiocordyceps robertsii | reverse complement strand
TAGTTTATTATTAGGAGTTTTATTCTTATAAAATATAGTGCTTCCGAATACCTTAAATTTATCTAAGTCTTCTAGACTTAAAGCTATATTATTCTTCTTTTTTATAGGGGATATAAAACTTATAGCAGAGTGCGGGGACTTATTATATATATATATAGCTGCTAAAACAGGTTTAACCTATAGGTATTTTAGTAGGTTTAAGAGAAAAAGCATAGCCCGGACTTTATTAAGTATAGTTCTATTTATCCTTTTTATTTTGCCGTTAAAATAAGAGTTATATACAGGACATATATAATATATAAGGCCGTTTTTTAGGCAGTATGGTTTTATATTATATTTAAATTCTCTTGCATTATTAAAGAAAACCTCTTTTATAGTATTCTTATTTATATTATTTTCTAATTTCTATTTATATTCTAAGAATTTAAGCAGACATTCTGCCTTGCTTTTTATAAGGTATATTCTTAAATATCTAGTTATAGTATCTAGAAAGGATATAAAGTATATGTATTTATTATAAGTGGGGGTTTTTATAGGGCCTTAAATATCAGTATGTATTTTATCTAAAAAGAGATATTTCCTTCTCGAAGGAGTCATTTTCTTTTTATCTATTTGTTTAGCTTTTATATAAGCTTCGCATTGCTTTATCTTTATTATATTAGCTTTATTTATATTTATATTAAAATACCTTTTTCTTAGGTATTTATAAAGTAATTTATAATTTTTATTTCCTAATCCTTTATGCTAAAGAAGTATATTTATAGTCTTCTTTTTATCTATAGACATTTTATCTTTATTTATAAAGGTATTGTCTATAAGTTTATTATCTATAGGTATATTGTTTATAGATGTTATATTATTTATAGATATATTGTCTATAGGTATATTGTTTATAGATATTATATTATTTAAAGATATTATATTGTTTATAGATATATTGCTTATAGATATATTGTCTATAGGTATCTTGTTTATAGAGCTTTTTATATTATATATTTTATTGTTAATTTAAAAGCGAGTCTTTATAACTAAGCGAAGTAGTTAGAAATATAAAATACTTCTTTAAAGGGAGAGGACTCTTTAAAGGAGGAAACCCGTCTCTTTTTTCGGCCTTTAACTACTAAGTTTCTAGTAACTAAAACTCTCTCTTAAGAAGACTCTCTTAAGGAGGGTATAGGCGTAGAACGCCTATTATTCCTATTTAAATAGTCCTAAGAAGGTCTAATCGGAAGGGGCCTTTTATAAGAAGAGGAGAAAGAAAAAGAAGCTTTAGGTTTAAAACCTATAGCCTTTGCCTTATCTTTATTTTCCTCGAGCTAAAAACAGTCTTTTATAGCATAGCCCTTTTTCTTTTAATTCTTATAAAAGGCGGGTTTTTTACTATATAAAAAGAATAGTTAATTAAAAGATAGACCTTTTAAAGGTTTAATCCTTTTAAACTTATCGATTAAAGAGGAAGAAAGTAATTCTAGAGTATAGGCTTAGGCGTTATCTTAAAGAGCTTAAGAAATATTAGTTATAAAGCTAGAATAGGAGCTATTTAAGCATTTTAAAATCTAGGTAATAATCACTACCTCGGGGATTTTGATTTCTCGTATATTTAACTTATCGAAAAGCTCTTTTATCTTATTTAGATATATTTCGATCGAAGTATAGGTTTCGAGGGTTATGTTAAATAGCTCTTTTATAAGAAGAAAATTTAAGGTAAAATTTACTAGGTTATAAAGGGTTTTTAAAGCTTCCTAAGCTAACTTTGCAGTTATATAGTGTTTTATCTAAGAGAGAAGACTATCCTTAATTATAAGACGTATAAGGGCAAGGATTTCCGCTGATTTAGTATATGGATTTTAAAAGACGGCTCCGGCGGCTTTCTCCCGGATAAAAACGGATTTTATTTAGAGTAACTAATAGGAATAGTTCGAAGATCCTTTTAGCTTACTAAATTAGTAGTCGTTCTTAGTAGCTATGCTTTTTATAGATTTCTTCGAGAGGTATTTCGGTATAAAAGTTAATAAGAAAGAGAGGAGGTAAGAAATATTATTTAAAAGAATATAAGTAAAAGAATATAATAAGAGGGGTTTAAAAAATATAGGGAAAATTATATTAGAAAGTGCGTTTATTATCATAAAGGGAAAGACTTTTATAAGGTTTTTTATGTTTAATATAGTCCTAAAGATATAGTTATAAAGATATAAGGTATAGGAAGGAGGAGGAAAGGGGAAAAACAAAGAACCGAGTCCGATAAGATATCGGGAGAATTCCGGAGAAAATACTCTTAGTAAGCGCGACTACGTAGAAGGTAGGAAAGAATTTTGCTAGATTTTGCTAATTACGTAAAAGTCGGAAAAGCGTCGGTAAGGGTTAAGGGTAAGTCCGGCTTAAAAGGAAGCCGGGCTTTTAACTAATTAAGGAGCAAATAGGTATAGAAAAGAGCAGGCTTATAGCTACGAGTAAGGGGATTATAGAGATATAAAGAGTATGCGAAAAGGTAAAGAAATAGATAAGATATATATATATAAGGTTAATAATCTATTTAAGGTAAAGGGGGGACTAAGGCTTCCTTATATAGATAATTCCTAAGCTATAAGTAACTTAAGTAATTGGGAAAAGAGCCCCCTATTTAGCGCAGTTATGTATAATAAGCTAATAGCTATTATTAGGTTAATATAATATTTATAAGCTTAGGGATTAATCCTATAAGAAATACGAGGTGGCGTAGCGACTTAGCACGGATTATATATATAGTCTCTATATATACCTCTTCTTAATCTGCTTATATCCTGCCTATATATAGGTGGAACAATATAAGGAAATATGTATAGTATGTAGAACTATATAGCGGATTTAACGTATATTTTAGCGGATTTATATTATGTGTTATTTATACTGTATTTAGCCTATAGGCTGCGGGAGAGTATATTTTACTCCCTTATACTAAGAAATCGGCGGTAAAGAATTATAGCGCGATTTTTATAGTTTAGTTTTGCCTTTCCGATAAGCTATTAGTTTAAAGGTACGAAGCGGTAGATATAAGAAGCTTCGATTTAAAGGCTTACTATAAAGTCCGCTATAATATTAAGGTAAACTTTATTTCTTAGTTAAAGATTATCCCCTTTAAAATCCTTTAATTAGCGCGTAGTAGCTTAGTATATAATACTTATACTTAGTCTTTTACTATAAACTAGTTATTGCTTAAGATAAGGAGATATATTTTTAAGAATTTATTAGTTATAGTTAGTAAGGTATTAAAGAAGTTTCTTATAAGATCTTTTTATAAGAATTATTTAGCTTAAACTACTAAGAGCTCGGTAATAAAGTTTACTATTATTATATAGTATAAAACTCGCGGGCTTTAAATTAAGATAAGCTACCTTTATATCTTACTTTAGTTAGTTTAGTTAAAGTAGTAAGTATTATAGCTATCTATAACCTTATTTATATATTTACTAAGCTATAAGATTAAGAAGCTCTTAAATAGATCTTATTTTATATAGGTGCGGCCGGTATAAAAATATTTAACGTAGGCGTTTTTAATAATCTCCTTAGTATAGGTTTAAAGGATATATAGTCTCTAGCGTTTATCGTTCTTTATAAAGTATAGCAACCCTTATAACTAAAGGAATAAAAGTTTAAGGATACTATCTTTATCGCTAAGCTACGCTATAATCTTTACTTACTATATATCTTTTATATATCTATCGATTATTTTTTAGTAAAGCGGTCATTCGATTAATGCTTTTATATAAAGGAATATATAGTCCCTTATTTTATCTTCTTAAATACGTTTTAATTCCCCTTTTTAGTTTAAGGTTACTAGCTTATTATCTTAGTATAGTAAATATAAAAAGGCGTCCGGCACGATATTTTTAACGCTTACGATATAGTATACCTTAAGTAGGAATTAGCTTTACGAAGACCACCTTATCGTTAGATTTTATGTTAGTAAAGAATAAGGATTTTTAGTATACGATTTCGTAGGTACTTATATAGTTAGTTAAGATAACTACTTATAGCGTTCTTATAAATAGTACTATAATACGTAACTTATAGACTGCTTATATTAAACTAGCTATTTTAAGCTTTATAGGCTAATATTAAGGTTCTCCGCTTTAAAGAGCGCGGCTTAAGTAAATAATAAGGTAGAACTTAGTTTAAGCTAATAGCATCTTTTTATCTTATTCTATGCCTTTCTTTAAGTAAAAAGCTATAGCCGCTACTTTATATTCTTAAGATATATTAATTTAGATAAATAGTTATTAAGCGGGGTCGAAGTAGTAAACTGTTTAAAGCTTAATAAGTTTCTTAGTTTAAATTATAAAGGCCTTTTCTTTCTCTAAAGTAAGCTAAAAAGTGGCTTTCGCGGTATATTAAGCCCGTTTTTAGCCCCTTAAGGGGACTCTTTCTTCTTATCTTACTTAAAGCAGCTCCGTCTTTCGTTTTTATACGATATTAACCTTTTTAGCAAAATGCGGGACTTTATAGCCTAGCTACTTAGTAAGGCCAATCTATTTCTTAAGCTATTAAAAGTTCTTTAAGAACGCGATATCCCTTAAAGCTTTTATACGTTCGTTTATATTTATTAAGCTAATAGTATCTCCCTTAAATCTAAGGAGCTATATAGATAAGTATGCTAAAAAGGACTTTAGTTTAAATAAGGTAATATTATAGTCGTAAAAAGCGCGGAATACGGCCTTTAAATATTAAAGGTATTTTTTAGCTATATTAAAGTAAATAATAATATTATTAATATAAGCCGCCGCGTATTTTAAGTATTTATAAAGAACGTTATTAATAAACCTTTAAACGTATACTAAGGAGTTTTTAAAGCCTATAAGTATTACTAGTAATCTTTTTAGCCCGCAATAGCTTATAACTATAAACCTTTTTTAATAGTCTTAATAAACTAAAAACTAATAAAAAAACGATTATACGTTTACTATATTAATAAACCTTTTTCCTTAAAGGCGTTTAATTATATCGCTTTAAAGGGGTATTAAGTAAGTATTTTAAGTAATAATAGCGTTAATCCCCTATAAGCTTATAACTACTTATTCTTATTTCTTTTTATTTACTATCTTTTATATTATAAATACCGGCGCCGTAAATAAAGTTAGCCTATAAACTTACTTTAATCGGCTTTATATAGTTAGCTAGCTAAATATCGTATTTACTACTTTCTTATCCTTATCGCTTAATAAGTATAATCTTAATACGACTTATTAATATTACTATCCTTTTACTAAAGGAATATATATATATTCGGATTTATCTATATATACTACTCCTATATTATTTTTAAGGCAAGGAAACGATTTAAGGATATCCTAGACTTTTAATATATATTTTCAGTCCTTAGCGTAGATTTCAACGCCCTTAATAGTAGTAAGTTTAAGTAAGTCCTTAGTTAGGCCGATTTTAAGCTTATAGTTTACTATAAGATCCTTTTATAGAAAGTCCTTAAAAAGGTTTAATTTATTTAGATTTTCTATAAAGGCTTTTGCTAAAGAAGTAGTCGTATCGACCTCCTTATATAGCTAAAACTGCTTATTAAGGTTTATAATTATCCTTACCTTTTAGCTTTAGCGGAGTACTAGTAGTTCCTTAAAATAGTTTATTGCTATAAAGCTCTTATAATCTTATATTATCGTCCGGGCGAGCTTAAGGTTATTAAAGAAAAATGTTATATTACGCCTTAATAGCGGCGCTTAAACCTTAATTAATAAGGCGTAGCTAAAACTAGCTAAAGTTATTATAATAACTAAGCAAATTACCTATTTATATATCGCTAGTCTTAGCTAAACTATCTTAATTTTAGCTTCGATCCCTTTATAAGCCTTAATTTATAAAACTAATATAAAGTTAATAAGGTCTTTTTAATAAGGAACTAAAAAGTCTTAGCTAAGTAATATATTAGCCGCTAAGCCCTTTACTATTTAAGCGCCGATTTTTACTTTTATTACTATAAGGCTACTATCTAGCCTTCTTAGTATATATATAGTAAATTTTACTTATTTAATAATAGCTATCTTTCTTACTTCTATAATAAGAATTCGTTAAAAGGAGTTTATAGTTATATCTTAAAAAGTCTTTACTAAGTCGGCTTAAATAAGCTTTTAGTCTACCTTAGTATTTATATAGGCTTAAATACTTATTTTAAGCTATTTCTTTTTATAAACTAGTAAGCGTATATAGGTAAATCGTAACGGCTTATTAAGGTTTAATAGTTAAATATTTAAGGAAGCCTTAACTATTTAAACGCTTTATAGCTTTTAAATAACTACTTACTATACTAAGCTATATCTTTATATAGCAACGTCTTAGTTAAAGTTAAGGGGGTGTTTATCTTTAACGTATTAATAAAGCTTATTCTTTAAGGGGATTACTTCGCTATAAAATTTATAAACTTCATCGCCCTCTTAAACTAAGTTTATTATAGTATAGATTGCGGTTTTCTTTAAGCTTTTATTAGTATCCGACTAAGCTCTTTCTATATTATACTCTTTATCCTTTAAATAATTATCGGTCTTTATTATAGTTCCTTCCTTAATTATAAGGTATACTTATTTTAGCTTTAGTATTAATAAGTATAAAGTCTTAAAGCTTCTTTTTTTCTTTAGCTAAAGGACCTTAGCTTATATTCTTTACTATTTAAATAGTTTTCTTCTTTAACTTAGTTAGCGCTATAAGGCCTATAGTATATCCGCCCTTACTAAGCGGTTTAAAGATATAACCTGCGGCCCCGGTAAGCTTTTAATAGATAACTAAGGCGTCCCGGACTATTATTTAAGTATATATATAGTATAGCTAATTAGCCCTCGCTTTTTTATAAGTTAAACCTATTTCTTTCGCGCTAGTAAGTGCTTTTAAGATCTTTAAGTATATTTAACTTATAGCTAAAAAAATATCTCTTTATATTTATTAATCTATTTATTAATATCCTCGTTTCTTATTAAACGTTATAAAGATTCCTATAAATAAACGTTTTGCTTTTAGTAAATTACTAGAATTAAGTAGTCTAGCTAATAAAGCGCGGCCTTAGCTTTATATTATAAGCGCGATATTTAAGACTTAAAGTTAGATCTTATTACTATATCTTTAAAAGTAATATGCTTTTTATTTAGTGCTTATATTGCTATATTTAAGCGGATTTTATACTATTTTTATAAGGCGGAGATTTATTAGCTTAGTTTAATACTAAGCTCGCTAAGTTCTTCTTATTATAGTTTTAAAAGGTCCTTAAAATACTCTTCCGCCGCAATTCCTTAAAGGAAAGAGGGCAATTAAATAGCTAATTTATCCGCGTAGGCCTCGCTTTTATTAGTATTTTAGCGGATAAAGTTAAAAAAACGGTTTACTCCTTAAAACGTATTAGCTTTATTATCTTTTTAAACTTTATTAAAGGATACTATTAAAGGTCTAAATAAGTTAAATCTCTTTTTATCTTTAGCTTATAGTTAAGGTTTTTCTTAAGGCTTAGTAAGCGCGTCTTTTTTTCTTAATACTTAAAGGAGACTAAGAGATTATTTATTTAATATTATTACTATTCTTATTAAGGGGCTTAAGGCTATACTTAGTCTTAGTATCTACGCGCTAAGTATAAATAAGTTTAGCCCGCTAAAGGTATTACTTACTATATCCTTATCGCTTATTATTAAGGTCTTAGTTTTAATACTTTTACTAAGCGCTTAACATTTTATCTTATACGCGTCTTAAAATCCGGTATACCGCGGGGCCTTATATATAAAAAGCTTATTTTTATTAATTAAGAGTTTTAAAAATACTTTAATTAGCGCGGCTATAGTAAATAAGGCTAAATAGTAATACTAAACTAAAAAACTACTAAGTTTCTATTACGGAACATAAGATACAAGCGCTCCGGCTACTTATATATCGGTATATAAAATATAAGCATATAGACGATAATTAACGTCCCGACCCCTAACTAAGGCCGGGGCGAGACCTTTTAGCAATGCGGTATTATCGCACTATTTCTCCGTAGTAAATAGTAGCAATTCCTTTAGCGTAGGTTCGATCCCCGCGCGCGAAAGTAGACCAATAAGTCCGTACGGAAATAAGGCTCCCCCTAGGCGCGCGTAATAATATAAGCGTGCGCAGCTTCTAGCTACTAGCTTAATAAACCGGGGAGGTCCCGTCTTATAGATAACGAGGACGTTATCGTCTTTCCTTTTAAGGCGGCAATTATTACGGAACGTAAGATATAAGCGCTCCGGCTACTTATATATCGGTATGTAAGATATAAGTATATAGACGATAATTAACGTCCCGACCCTTAACTAAGGCCGGGGCGAGACCTTTTAGCAGTGCGGTATTATCGCACTGTTTCTCCGTAGCAGAGCCGTCTTATAAGCGCGGCCGGCATAGGCGTAGGCGAAGTAGCTACCGCTAAGGCGACCTGCTTACTTATAGTAAGCATAGCCGCTTAATAAGCAGCGTATATAGGACTTGTTATAAGCAGCGCCGGGCAATACTTACCGCTTATACTAAGTTATAAGTTAATATAAGGATAGCGCACTTAGGGGAGCGGACTTACGGCGCTTAACTTAGCGGTCTTAAGGGTAGTAAAGGGGCTGCTAGGGGGCGGAGTTATAGGGGCCGGCAATAGCATAGTTACCCGTAAGGGTATTAAGGGCGTAAGTATAGCTAAGGAGGCGGCGGCGATATAAGCGGCGGTGGCGGCACGGGTGCGGCCCTTAAGCTTAATATCGTTAAGGAGCTTTAATATAAGTACCGATAATATAAACGATATATTATTTCTACGAGGGTTAGCTTAAGGGCACTTACTCCGCATACTAAAAGGCGATACTTATAGTATTATTATTGCTATTATTATTACTACCGTTACTACTACTATTACTACTACTATAGTTATTGCTAGTTTAAAAGGAGGAGGAAGGAAAGGAGGGTTAAAGGCGGAGGGATAGGGTATTTATACCTTTTAGTCCTCGACTTAAGGCGCGGAATACCTAGGCCGCTTAATACGCTACCGGGCTATTTAAAGCGGATAAGGTGCCCGCTTAATAAGCAGACGGGCCTTTTAATAGGTAGCCGCCCGATTAAAAGCGGCCGGTAGCGGCGGGTAAGGCTATTAAACCCACTATTATACGGCCTTACTTACTATAACGCGGGTTTAGCGCTTACTAAGCCGCGGACCGGGCGGCGCTTTATAATAGCTAGTAGCCCCTTATAATACCTCCGAACTATATAGCGCGGTATAAGGAGCGGAGGCATTATATTAAAGTCTTTAACTTATAAGGTTATAAGGACTTAGGCTATAGCTTAAGCCTTATTATATAAGGAGGGCCGGGTCTGTATATATAGCTACGGACCCGCTATATATAAGTAGGCTCTTTATAGCTTATTATTATAATACTATAAACGGCACCTATATACTAGCCTTTACTTACTTTATAATAATTATTAACTCCTTAGCTAAGTAAGGGGTTATCCGCTATATAGTAAAAGAACTTTATATATAGTCTTTTATATACCCTTCTTAACATATTAAGTTTTACTATATATAGGCTAATTACTTTTATTATAGTATACTTTTAGTATAGCTAGTTAAGCTTTTAGTAAGGCTTATTTATAGTATACTTTCTTATATTTAGCTATACCTTATCGCTTACTTAAAGTCTTTCCGCCGGTATATAAGACCGGTTCGCTATCTCCTCTTATCTTACTTATAACGCGGCGATCGCTATTTAAAGGAAGTTAGCGACTTCCTTTATCCTTTATATAAGGCTTTATACGCTTTCCGCGTTTAGTATAAGCGGTCCCTCCTCTTATATAATTTAAATTAGCTTAATACTATACTTATATATAGCGAAGAAAAGGCTTATACTTATTATCGAAACTACTTAATTATTAAGCGCCTCTTAAGTATAAGGTAGCTATACCCCTTTATCGTCTTACTTATAGTAAATATATATATAAAGGTATATTTATACCTCTTAATTCGCGCGCTCTATCGCTTTATTAGTTTATAAGTAGTAAGCGAAACTTAGTTTTTTTTAAACCTTAGTTTATTAATAGAATTCTTTTTAAAATTGCCTTATTTAGTTTATCCCTTAATTTAAGATAATAGATTTTAGTATTTTATAAAAGCGGAAGTAGGATTATAAAAACTTAATAGCGTATACTACTACTCTTATTATTAACATCGCTTTTAAAGTTATTGCTTTTTTTAGCTAGTCCGTTATTACTTAAAGGTTTTAAGAGCCCTTAGTCCTTATTAATAGTAAGTCGACTATAAAGTTTATTATTAAGTATATAAATAGCTATATAAAAGGCGGTAATAGTTAAAAAAGCCTTTTTTAAAGTTACTTTTAGATATACCCCTTACTATACGGCCCGTAGTTCGCAATAAGCCGGTATACTATTAATAACTAGCTTAGTTAAAAGAACTTTAAAGCTAGTATCGCGAGCATCCCCTCGCGATTTAAGTATCTTACTACTATTAAGTTATATATCCGCTAAGCGATTAATACTTAAAGCTCGTTTAGCTCTTTATCCTCCCCCTCCTTAAAGTATTAAGCCTTACTTAGTACTTAAAGCTAATCTTTAAAGCGAAGGCGCCTGCTTATATTAATTATATACTTACTTACTTAAACCTTTAATTACTATTTTAAGGTAAGCAATTAATCGCTATTCCGCATTACTTAAAATACTACTTAGTACTCTTTATCCCTTTATAATATCGCTATCTACCGCTTTTATATCTCTTACTTATTAAATACGCGGGCTAGTTATACTTATTCCTTAAGTACGTCTTAGCTTAAGTTTAGGTTAAGTTTTAGCTAAACTTTACTTTTATTCGCCTTACCTTTATCTTAAGGTATAAGATTGTTTACCTTACTTATATAAGCGATTAACCTTATATTCTTTTCCCTTTTTTATATTATTACGATAGTGCGCTCTTCTTATACTAATCGTTATAAAAGGTTCGTATACTTACTATTAAGGGGGACTTAATGTCTTATTAATCGCACGCTATCCGGGATTATCTATACTACGCGTCTTATTTCCTTTTTATTAAATGCCCTTTTTAGTTTTTCTTAATCGCGGCGCGATAAAGCATTAAGTACTACCGCTAACCTCCTTAAGCGGTACTTTAATATAAAGTTATATAAAGCGAGCTTTATTGCTTATTTACTTTACTTTTTATTTAACTTCCTTTTTATTATAAAGTACTTTAAATTCCTATAATCCGATAGTACTATAAACGCTAGCGTATTATATAACTTTACTTATTAAAAGTCTAGGTATTATATAATTATAAGTAACTTCTTATTATAAATTAAGTAGTTATATTTTACTACGTTAAGTTATTTTAAAAAGAAACCTACTAAGTATTATATCTTATTTAGTCTTACTTATATTAGCACGCCGCTTATTATATATTTAAAGTAGTTTGCCTTTAAGTACGTTTCCCTCTTAAGGTTATATAGCTATAGTACTAGCGCGTTATAAAATACCTCTTAAATAAACTTAAACGCGGCTTAGTACTTATTCGTCTATAAGAATATTATATTCCTTTTATAAAGGCTATTTAAGCACCGCGAGGCCTTAGTATAAAGCGGGATAAAGGTATAATAGTAATTTATAAACTTAAAGAAGCTTTAAACGCCCTTTACGTTCCTTAGCGCTTACTATATCTAAATAGCTTAAATCTTCTTTAAGTTATTCTAGACCTTACCCCCGGCCTATATAATAAAACTTAAGTACTTTACTTTTTTCGTTATAAAGTCGTATTTCTATAAGTTTAGTATAAGGCCTACCTCTTATAACTTTTAAAGCACTTTCGCTACCTTATTTTAGTAGTTACGGAGCGACTTAAATAAGTAAATTAAAACGTCGTTTATATACGCTATAACGAACTTATAAAGGTAGTCCTTAAACGCTTAGTTAATATAGCGTTAAAAGGTAGCTAGCGTTCTTATAAGGCTAAATAAGCATACTTATTACTTAAATAGTCTAAACCTTATCCGAAAGGCCGTCTTAAACTTATAGCCTTTTACGATTTTAATTTTATAGAACGCTATAACGATATTAAGTTTCGTAAACTAACATGCCTTCGCTAGTATCCTTAGCGTTTTTATAATTAATAATAGCGTATACTAATCCTTTTTTATAATTATATTTAAAGCTTAGTAGTTATAGTAAAAGCGTAAGTAGCTATCGGCCTTCTTTATAAATAATACCGGCGCCGCGGCTAACGAACTGCTTAAGCGGATAAGGTTCGCTTTTAATAGCTTATTTAAGGTCTTTTAAAAGATAAGAAGTTCTTCCTTTAATATATCGTAAAGGGGCCCTTATAGTAGTAACGGCTCCTTATTATCCTTATCTATAGTAAGATAGATCTTATAGTCTACGCCTAGTTAAAATAAAGGTTGCTTAAGTGCCTTTATAGGTGCGAAAAGGTCTAAATAAGCTTATAGTGCTTAAGCTAAGATATAGTCCGCTAGGTTAACCGGCGTCTTCGGCTAAAAGGCCCTTTTTATATCCTTTATTATAACTACCCTTATATTAAGCGTTTGTTATCGCCCTTAGTTATTCTTTTAAGCCCTTTCCTATTAACACTCCGCTATAAAAATAAAGGCGCTTACTAGCTTTACTTCTTAAATATTCGCGATCTTCGCGGCTTCCTTTAATCCTTAAAGGCCGATCTAAATCCCTGCTTTTTTTTGCTAAATTTAATCCCCTTAAGCGTTATAAACTACTTTTTTCTTCTTTATCTATAGTCTCCTTAAGAATATATTATAGCTTAACTCCGGTATTATATAGGCGAATGTTTATTTTAAGTGCTTATTAATCTCTATCTTAAACGCTATAATCCCCTTTATTTAAAGCCTTAGTATGTCCTTTAAAAAAGGCCGTAGTAGCCTCCTTATCCTATCCGCGATAAGTATCCGTAGCTTTATCGCTACCCCCTCGCTTACTATAGTATAGTAGTTATAGCTTATATTTATAAGTATATTAAGCCCCTTTTTCTTATTAATACTAACCTTAAGTAGTACTAAGTCTAGTATAAGGTACTTCTTTATTAACCTTTAAGCTATTTACTATTTCTCTTTCTCCCTTAGCGCCCGATTTTATACTAAGGTTCCTCTTTTTATAAATTAAAATCTACTTTAGTTACCTCCTTAGTTATAGCTATAGCTACTTATAAGGTTCCTTTTTTTTTCTTTTTTTAAAAGCGGGCGATATGCCTTATTGCCTTATAAGTAAAATACTTCTATATATTAAGCCGGCTTTATCCTCCTCCTAGCTAGGTTATAGTATTAATTCTACTTATTAAGGTATTACCCTTTAAGTCTTTTTAGTCTTAGGTTGCCCCCCTTATTACCTTCTTTTAGCCTTAAAACGGCTACTTAGTCTACTAAACCCTTTTTAGCTTTACCGCGATTTACGCTACTTAATTAGTATATATTAAGAAGCTTAAAGTTAAGAGGTCGACTATTATAAGTACCTCTTAAAGGCGAAGGCCTAAGGCGCCTTTTAAGAATACGATCTATATATTATATAGCTACGACCCCCCTCTTACCTTAAAGAGCCTTTGCTTAAACTTAAAAAAGAACGCCGCGAATATCTAGTTCTCTTTTTATTTAATCGTGCGGATAGCCGCCGCCGCCCGCGATTAAATATTAATATTAAAGTAAATCGAATCGAGGTACTTAAGGAATTCTTACTAATTATAACCTTAATCCGCGCTAGTGCCGTAGTAAGTCGCTATAGTTTACTTTAGCTTTATATCTAAGCAATTATAGATTAAGTAAAAAACCTCCCTTAAGCTTAAAAAGAAGTCTTAATCGATCTCGCACTTTTCTTATATATATCGTGCTTAAGGCGTAAAGTAGCGCCGCTAGCTATTAAATTTCCTTAGCGCTAAGAGTAGCTTCCGCTAGTCCTTTTTCCTCGTTACTTCCTTTTCCGTTATAAGCGTTATAGCCCCCGTTATTATATCGTAAGGTAGTATTAAACTACTAATTAATAAGCCGGCCCCTCCTTATATATACGTCCTTACTATCTCTTTTAGCTTTTATATTTAAGCCCCGAACTAGCTTATTAGCTATTAGATTTACTACTAGCTTACTTAAACTTAGTAGCTCGTTTTAACGGCCCTTACTTATAGCGAAAGGATTGCTTATTCGACTCTCGTTTAAATATCGGCCTCTCTTAGCCCTCCCTCTTAAGCCCTTTAAGCATAGCCCCCTTATACTAAGTAAGCTTCTTACTTACGCTATATTATAGCTAGTAAGTCTCTTCTTAAGTTATATAACCTCGTTTAAAAGGAGCTTTAAATATATTAAGGGCCTATATATACTTAGTTTAATAGCACGTAGCTAAATAATTATTTATTTAAAGCTAAAGAGGGAAGTAAGAAATCTTTATCTAGGCTATATAGCTTCGTACTTTATAGGGATCGCTTAAGTAGCCTATACTTAAGTTAAGTTTAGGTTGAACTTAGGCCGAGTTTAGGTAAAGTCTTATACGATTTCGGCTATATATCGGCCCGACTTTAAGTTATTTGCTATAGTTAACTAAAGCTTTTCTTATAGTATAGCCCGTAATAACTATAAAATCTATATACTTTATTAGCCTTTTAAATTAAGTTTATTATAATATAAATTATAGTCTCTTTTAAACTTTTATTAGTATCTATTTAAGCGCCTTTTATATTATACTCTTTATCTTTTAAATAGTTATTAATCTTTATTATAGTTCCTTTTATAGTTATAAGGTATACTTATTTAGTTTAAAATTAATAAGTATATAGTTTTAAAAGCCTTTTATTTTAAAGCTAAAAGACCTTAACTTATAGCCTTAGCTATTTAAATAGGTATTTCTTTTAACTTAATAAACGTTATAAAGCTTAAAATATATCCGCCTTTACTAAGCGGTTTAAGAATATAACCCGCGGTTTTAATAAGCCCTTAATAAATAGTTTAAGTATCCTTAATTATCTTTAAATTATATATAAAGTATAGCTAGTTAGTCCTCGCCTTTTTAAAAGTTAAACTTATTCTTTTATGCTAATAAGTACTTTTAAGAACTTTAAGTATATTTAACTTATAGTTAAAGAAGAATTTCCTTATATTTCTTTAATTATCTATTAATTTCCTTGTTTCTTACTAAATAGTATAAGAATTCTTATAAAAAGACGTTCAGCTTTTAATAAATTATTATAATTAAGTAGTTTAGCTAATAAAGCGCAGCCTTAGCTTTATATTATAAGCGTAATATTTAAGACTTAAAGTTAGGCTTTATTATTATATCTTAAATAAAAAATTACTTCTTATTAAGTGCTTATATCGCTATATTTAAGCGGATTCCGAACTATTTTTATAAGGCGGAAATTTATTAGCTTAGTTTAACGCTAAGCTTACTAAGCTTTTTTAATTTTAATTTTAAGAAGTCTTTAAAATACTATTCCGCTACGCTTTCTTAAAAAAAGAGGGCAATTAAATAGCTAATTTATTTAAATAGGCCTTACCTTTATTAGCGTTTATAATAATTTAAGTTAAAAAAATAGTTTACTCTTTAAAATATATTAGCCTTATTATCTTCCTAAACTTTATTAAAAGTTACTTTTAGTAGTCTTAATAAGTTAAATTCCTTTATATCCTTAGCTTATAATTAAGGTTTTTCTTAAGGCTTAATAAGCGCGTTTTCCTTTCTTAGTACTTAAAAGAGACTAAGGAATTATTCGTTTAAGATTATAACTATTCTTATTAAAAGGCTTAAAGCTATACTTAGCTTTAATATCTACGCGCTAAGTATAAATAGGTTTAGCTAATTAAAGGTATCGCTTATTATATCTTTATCGCTTATTATTTAAGTCTTTATCTTAATACTTTAATTAAGTTCTTAACTTTTTATCTTCTATATATCTTAAAATCTAGTATATTATAAGGCCTTAAGTATAAAAGGCTTATTTATATTAATTAAGAGTCTTAAAAACGCTTTGATTAGTATACTAATAGCGGATAAGACTAAATAAAAATACTAAATTAAGAAACTACTAAGTATTTTTTAAAGCGGATTTTAAGTTAAGGCCTATAAACTAAACTTTATTAATAGTACGCGGTAAAAATATTTACTAAGCTTATTATCTTAAGAAAAAGTAGCTTTATTATAAGCTTATTCCGGAGGGTATTTAGTAAGCGGAGAGCTAAAAGGTTTTAAAGTCGGCTTATATTTACTCTTTTTTATTTAAAAGATAATTTATATATTTTAGTAATATTAAATTTAATTCTCTTAGTTATATAGCTTTTATTATTTTATAGTCTATCTTTTTTTAGTATTTTAAAAGTAAATTACCTTTTAAAAAGCGGTAGTCTTAGCTTAGCTAAGCGGGATTTATTATATATCCTATTTAGCTTTATAAGCTATTATAGTATAATACCTTAAAAAAGGGTAAAAGAGATTATTAAACTAGTATACTTAATAGGCCGCGTTCTTTTCCGCTTTTATAGCTTACTTATCTTAAAGTTTTATTATAAGCGTATTAAAAAAGAAGTACTTATTATTAAAGTTTAACTAAAAGCTAATAAGAGCTTTTTACTAAAAGAAATATTATTTAATATTAAAGTTTTTAAAAGATAATTATTTAATCGTATAATATAATCGTTTTAGCTTAGCGGATATTTAAAGGATTTTTATTTAATTAAGTAAGAATAACTACTATTTATTAAGCTTTATAGTATAAAGATAAGGGGAAAAGGCGTATTATAGAATCTAAACAGCCACGCTTAAACTCCTTACTTTACTCTTAAGGAGCCTTATAAAACCCTATAATAAGAACGCTTAAAGCACGTACTATAAAGGCTCGCTTAAGGAGATACGACGAATATTACCGGTCGGACCCCGCTAAAGTCTTTAAGCATAAATACGGAGGGTTAAGAGCCTACTTAACTATAGTTTACGATATCCGATTATAGTTTATAATATCTTTAACTATAAAAAATACCGTAAAGACTACTAAGCGGATTCCGCTAGTATCTTAAAGGGATATCTAAGGATTTCCGCGGGATATCCTAACTATAGTTTAACCCGTTTTTAACTATAAAAGCACCTTAAAAAAGATAAGATAAACCTTATTACGATTTTTAGAGGATATCTAAGGATATTTAAAGGATTTCCCCGATTATAGTTTATAGTATTTTTAACCGGGCTTATACTTAGTTTATTAAGCGATTTTATAAGGATATTTAAAGTTTATCTATATATTATAGATAAGTATAGTTAAAGATCCTTAAAATTAGCTTAAAGAATTAAGTATAAAGTAGCTAGCTATACCTTTAAGAATAAATAAGCTTTTTACTATTTCTAAACCCTTATATACGTTTATATATAGTAATTAGTTTATTATATTAGCTTAACTAGTAGTAATTAGTTTATAGTATTAGCCTTAATTAGCGGTAATTAGTCTATAGTACTAGCCCTAACTAGTAGTAATTAATCCGCGCCTTATCCCCTTATCCTTACGCTATAAAGCGTAGTAAATAGTAGCAATTCCTACCTATTTAAACGGAAATCCCTTAAATATCCGCTAAGCTAAGAGCAACTAAATCGCACGATTAAGTACTTATCCTATAAGAAGTTAAATACTAAATAACATTTTCTTTAGTAAAAAGCTCTTATTAGCCTTTAAGTCTAACCTTAATAATAAGCACCTTTTCCTTAACGCGCTTATAATAAAACTCTAAGATAAGTAGGCTATAAAAGCGGAAAAGGCCGCGGCTTACTAAGTATACCGGTTTAATAATCTCCTTTACCCTTTTTTAAGGTACTATACCGCGATAGCTTATAAAGCTAAATAAGATATAAAATAAGTCCCGCTTAACTAAGCGAAGACTACTACCCTTTAAAAAGCAATCCGCTTTTAAAATACTAATAAAAAATAAACTATAAAGCGATAAAACTTATATAATTAAATAAACTAAATTTAGTATTACTTAAACGGATTAATTATCCTTTTAATAAAAGAAGTAAAAATAAGCCGACCTTAAAACTATCTAGCTCCCCGCTTACTAAATACTCTCCGGATCTAGCTTATAATAAAGTTACTTTTTCCTTAAGATAATAAGCTTAGCGGATATTTCTACTATATACTACTAATAAAGTTTAGCTTAAGGGGCTTAACTAAAAATCTACCTTAAAGGATACTTAATAGTTTCTTAGTTTAATATTACTATTTAGCCTCGTTTATTATAGCCGCGCTAACTAAGGCATTTTCGGGACTTTTAATTTATAAAACTAAGCTTTTTATACTAAGGGCCTTACGATATACTAAATTTAAAGATACGTATAAAATAAAAGGTTAAGCGCTTAGCGAGAGTATTAAGACTAAGACCTTAATAATAAGCGATAAGGATACAGTAAGCAATACCTTTAATAAGCTAAACCTATTTATACTAAGCGCGTAGATATTAAGACTAAGTATAGCCTTAAGCCCCCCGGTAAGAATAATAATAATATTAAATAAATAATTCCTTAGTCTCCTTTAAGTACTAAGAAAAGAAAACGCGCTTACTAAGCCTTAGGAAAAACCTTAATTATAAGCTAAGGATATAGGGAGATTTAACCTATTAAGACCTTTAAAAGTATCTTTTAATAAAGTCTAAGAAGATATTAAAGCTAGTACGTTTTAAGGAGTAAACCGTTTAATTAACTTTATCTACTAAGACGCTAATAAAAGTAAGGCCTATATAGATAAATTAGCTATTTAAATGCCTTCTTTCCTTTAAGGAAGTGTGGCGGAATAGTATTTTAAGGACTTCTTAAAACTATAATAAGAAGAACTTCGTAAGCTTAGCGTCGGACTAAGCTAATAAATCTCCGCTTTATAAAAACGGTTTAAAATCCGCTTTAATATAGCGATATAAGCACTTAATAAAAAGCACTTTACTATTTAAGATATAGTAGTAAGATCCGACTTTAAGTCTTAAATATCGCGCTTATAATATAAAGCTAAGGCCGCGCTTTATTAGCTAAACTACTTAACTATAATAATTTACTTAAAGCTAGATATTACTTTATAAAAATCCTTAAAACGTTTAGTAAGAAATAAGGATATTAATAAATAGATTAATAAATATAAGGAAATTCTTTCTTAACTATAAGTTAAATATACTTAAGGATCTTAAAAGCACTTATTAGCGCGAAAGAAATAAGTCTAACCTATAAAAAGGCAAGGGCTTACTAGCTACACCCTATACGCACTTAAAGGATCGTCCGGGACGCCTTAGCTATCTATTAAAAGCTTATTAAAGCTAAGGGTTACGTTCTTAAACCGCTTAGTAAGGGCAAATATACTATAATCCTTATAGCGCTCGCTAAGTTAAGGGAGAAAGCCGCTTAAATAGCTAAAAATATAAGCTAAGGTCCTCCGGCTTAAAAGAGAAAGAACCTTTAAGACTATACGCTTACTAATATTAAAGCTAAAGCAGGCATACCCCGCGACTAAAGAAAAAACTATAGTAAAGACTAATAACTATTTAAAAGATAAAGAGTATAATATAAAAAGAGCTTAGTTAGATACTAATAAAAGCTTAAAGGAAACCGCAATCTATACTATAATAGACTTAATATAAAAGGCTGATAAAGTATACGGATTTTATAGCAAAGTATTCCCCTTAAAGAATAAGCTTTACTAATATATTAAAGAAAAACACCCCCTTAACCTTAACTAAAACGTCGATATATAAAGACATAGCTTAATATAGTAAGTAATTATTTAAAAGCTATAAAGTATTTAAATAGTTAAGGCTTCCTTTAATATCTAGCTATTAAACCTTAATTAGCCGTTATAATTTACCTATATATGCTTATTAGTTTATAAAAAAGAAAGGCCCGGGATAAGCATTAAAGCCTATATAAATACCGGGGTAAACTAAAGCCTTATTTAAGCTAACTTAGTAAAGACCTTTTAAGATATAACTATAAACTCCTTTTAACGAATTCTTATTTAAGGGGTAAGAAGAATACTTACCGTTAAATAAGTAAAATTTACCGCGTATATACTAAAAAGGCTAAATAGTAGCCTAATAGTTATAAAAGTAAGGATCGGCGCTTAAATAATAAAACGCTTAGCGGCTAATATATTACTTAGCTAAGACTTTTTAGTTCTTTATTAAAAGGACCTTATTAACTTTATATCGATCTTATAAATCGGGGCTTATAAAAAGATTAAAGCTAAAGTTAAGATAGTCTAGCTAAGACTAGCGATATATAGATAAGTAATTTACTTAGTTACTATAATAATTCTAGCTAGTTTTAGCTACGCCTTACCTATATAAGTCTAAGCGCCGCTATCGGGACGTAATATAATATTTTTCCTTAATAACCTTAAGCTCGCTTAAATAATAATATAAGATTATAAAAGCTTTATAGCGATAAATTATTTTAAAGAACTATTAATACTTTATTAAGGCTAAAAGGTAAGGATAATAACGGACCTTAATAAGCAGTTTTAGCTATAAAAGGAGGTTAATACTACTACTCTTTTAGCGGAAGCCCTTATAGAAAATCCGGATAAAATAGACCCCGCTAAAGACTTCTTATAAAAGGATCTTATAGTAAACTATAAACTTAAAATCGGCTAAATTAAGGACTTACTTAAACTTACTACTAATAAGGGCGTCCGAATCTACGCTAAAGACTTAAAATACGTATTAAAAGTCTAAGATATCCTTTTATCGTTTCCTTGCCTTTAAAAGGATAAAGAAGGAGTATATATAAACGAATCTAAATATATATATATTCTTTTAATAAAAGGATAGTAATACTAATAAGTCGTATTAAGATTATACTTATTAAGCGATTAAGATAAGAAGGTAGTAGATATAATATTTCGCTAGCTAACCGCATAAGGCTAATAAAAACAAGTTTATAAGCTAACCCCGTTCGCGGCGCTAGTATTCGTAGTATAAAAGATAGTAAATAAAAAGGAAAAAGAATAAGTAATCGTAAACTTATAAGGGATTAACGCTATTATTACCTTAAACGCTTACTTAATGCCTTTTTAAAGCGATATAATTAAACGCCTTTAAGGAAAGAAGTTTATTAATATAGTAAACGTATAATTATTTTTTTACTGGTTTTTAGTCTACTAAAACTACTAAGAAAGGTTTATAGTTATAAGCTATTACGGGCTTAAAAGATTACTAATAATACTTATAAGCTTTAAGAACTCCTTAATATATATCTAAAGGTTTATCGATAATATCCTTTATAAATACTAAGAATACGCGGCGGCGTATATTAACAATATTATTATTTACTTTAATATAGCTAAAGAACACTTTTAATATTTAAAGGCTATATTCCGCGCTTTTTATAATTATAATATTACCTTATCCGGACTAAAGTCCTTCTTAATATACTTATCCGTATAGCTCCTTAAATTTAAGGTAAACGCTATCGGCTTAATAAATATAAATAAATATATATAAGCCTTAACGGATATCGCGTTCTTAAAAAACCTTTAATAGCTTAAGAAATAAATCGGTCTAACTAAGTAGCTATGCTATATAGTCCCGTATTTTACTAAGGAAGTTAACGTCTTATAAAAACGAAAAACAGAGCTGCTTTAAGTGGGATAGGAAAAAGGAGTCCTTTTAAGGGGCTAAGGATAGGCTAAATATACCGTAAAAGCCGCTTTTTAGCCTACTTTAAAAAGAACGGCCTTTACGATTTTAACTAAGAAACTTACTAAGCTTTAAACGATTTACTACTTCGACCTAGCTTAATAACTATTTATCTATATCGATATATCCTAAGAATATAAAGTAGCGGCTATAACGTTTTACTTTAAAGAAAGTATAAAATAAGATAAAAAGACGCTATTAACTTAAACTAAGGTCTAGCTTATCGTTTACTTAAGCCGCGCTTTTTAAAGCGGAGAACCTTAATACTAGCTTATAGAACTTAAAGTAGCAGGTTTAGTAAAAGCAGTATATAAGTTACGCACTATAATACTATTTATAAGAACGCTATAAGTAGTTGTCTTTACTAACTATATAAGTACTTATAAAATCGTATACTAAAAATCCTTATTTTTTACTAGTATAAAATCTAATAATAAGCTAGTCCTTACGTCTTAATACTTAAGCTAATTCTTACTTAAGGTATACTATATCTTAAGCATCGAAAATATCGTGCTAGACGCGCTTTTACGTTTACCGTACTAAGATAATAAGCTAGTATCCTTAAACTAAGAAGGGGAATTAAAACGTATTTAAGAAGACGAGATAACGGACTATATATTCCTTTATATAAAAGTATTAATCGAATTACTACTCCGTAAAAAAATAATCGATAGATATATAAAGGATATATAGTATATAAAAATTATAGCGTAGCTTAGTAATAAGGATAGTATCCTTAAACTTTTATTCCTTTAGTCGTAAGGGTTATTATACTTTATAAAAAACGATAAACGCCGGAGACTATATATCCTTAAGACTTACGCTAAGGAGATCGTTAAAGACGCCTATACTAAATATTTTTATACTAGCTATACCTATATATAGTAAGATCTATCTAAAAGTATAAGGGAGTAAAATATACTCTCCCGCAGCCTATAAGCTAAATACAGCATAAATAACACATAATATAAATACGCTGAAAAATATATTAAATCCGCTATATAATTCTTTATACTATACACATTTCTTTATATTATTCCACCTATATATAAGCAAGATATAAGCAGATTGGAAAGAGGTGTATATAGAGACTATATATATAATCCGTGCTAAGTCGCTACGCTACCTTGTATTCCTTACGGAATTAATCCCGAGGCTTATAAATATAATATTAACTTAATAATAGCTATTAGCCTACTATATATAACTGCGCTAAATAGGGGGCTCTTTTCTAAATTACTTAAGTTACTTATAGCTTAGGAATTGTCTATATAAGGAAGCCTTAGTCCCCCCTTTACCTTAAATAAATTATTAACCTTATATATATATATCTTACCTATTTCTTTTCCTTTTCGCATACTCTTTATATCTCTATAATCCCCTTACTCATAGCTATAAGCCTGCTTTCTTCTATACCTATTTGCTCCTTAATTAGTTATAAGCCCGGCTTCCCTTTAAGCCGGACTTACCCCCGACCCCTACCGACGTTTTTCCGACTATTACGTGATCGCAAAAGTCTAGCAAAATTCTTTCCTACCTTCTACGTAGTCGCGCTTACTAAGCGTATTTTCCCCGGAATTCTCCTAATATCTTATTAGACTCGGTTCTTTGTTTTTCCCCTCTCCTCCTCCTTCCTATACCTTATGTCTTTACAACTATATCTTCAGGACTATATTAAACACGAAAAACCTTATACATATTTTTCCCTTTATATTAACGAACGCACTTTGAAACACAATTTTCCCTATATTTTTCAAACCCTTTTTTTTATATTCTTTTACTAATATCCTTTCGATTAATATTTCTTACCTTCTCTCTTTTTAATTACCTTTTATACCGAAATACCTATCGAACAAATCTATAAAAAATATAGCTACTAAGGACGACTACTAATTTAGCAAGCTAAAAGGTTCTTCGAATTCTTCCTCTTAGTTACTCCGAATAGAATCCGTTTTTATTTAAGAGAAAGCCGCTAAAGCCGTCTCTTAAGATCTATATACTAAATTAGCGGAAATCCTTACTCTTATACGTCTTATAGTTAAGGATAGTCCTCTCTCTTAGATAAAACACTATACGACTATAAAGTTACCTTAAGAAGTTTTAAAAACCCTTTATAACCTAGTGAATTTCACCTTAAATTTTCTTCTTATAAAAGAACTATTTAATATAACCCTCGAAACCTATACTTCGATCGAGGTATATCTAAATAAGATAAAAGAGCTTTTCGATAAGCTAAATACACGAGAAATCAAAATCCCCGAGGTAGTAATTATTACTTAGATTTTAGAATGCTTAAATAACTCCTATTTTAGCTTTATAATTAATATTTCTTAAGCTCTTCGAGATAACGCCTAAGCCTATACTTTAGAATCACTTTCTTCCTCTTTAATCGATAAGTTTAAAAGGATTAAAGCTCTAAAAGGTTCCTCTTTTAATTAGCTGTTCTTTTTATATAGGAAAAAACCCGCCTTTTAAAAGAATTATAAGAAAAAAGGCTATGCTATAAAAGACTGTTTTTAGCTCGAGGAAAATAAAGATAAGGCAAAGCTAGTAGGTTTTAAACCTAAAGCTTCTTCTTCCTCCTTTTCTTATAAAAGACCCCTTTTAATTAAACCTTCTTAAGACTATTTAAATAGGAAAAATAATCGTTTTACGCCTATACCCTCCTTAAGAAAGTCTTCTTAAGAGAGAGTTTTAGTTACGAGAAAATTAGTAGTTAAAGGCCGAAAAAGGAGATAGGTTTCCTCCTTTAAAAAGTCCTCTCCCTCTAAAGAAGTACTTTATATTTCCGACTCCTTAGCTTAAGTAAATAACCCTCTCCTTCCCTCTATACCCTTTATACCCTCTATACCCTTTATACTCTTTATACCCTTTATACCCTCTATACCCTTTATACCCTTTATACCCTTTATACCCTTTATACCCTTAATACCCTTAATACCCCCTATGCCCTTTATACCCTTAATACCCTTAATACCCTCTATGCCCTTTATACCCTCTATACCCTCTGCCCCCTTTATATCTACTATACCTCTTTTATATACACCTCTTTTATATACCTCTTTAAAAGAGAAAAAGAAAGCTAATATAAGAAATATTATAGGACCTTTAAAGCCTTTTCTTTCCTTAATTTCTTAAGTTGTTTTTAGGGTAGATAAAAATGTTATAAAAACAAAAAAAGAAATATATATAACTTTATCTTTAATATAGGGGCTTCTAAGCATATAGTATATAATAAATCACTCCTCCATTCTTATAAAGATATATATATAACTATTACCTAGGGAAAAGCGTCTTTTACTATAGTTAAAGGCGTAGGGAATTTATATTTTAAATTTCCTAATAGCAATATACGCTATATATTAAAGAACTGCCTTTATATACTACAAATTAGTGTTAATATAATAAGCTAATTATCTCTTTTTAATACCTTTGCTTTAATAAGTAAAGATAATATCACTCTCTTAGATAAAGAGGCAAACATACTTATATAAGGCTTTGTTAATAACGGCCTTTATTATATCCTTATAGTTATAAAGACTCGCTTTTAAATAAACAATAAAATATATAATATAAAAAGCTCTATAAACAATGTACTAATAGACAATATATCTATAAACAATATAATATTTATAAACAATATACCTATAGACAATATATCTAAAATTAATATAATAACTATAAACAATATACCTAAAGATAATATATCTATAAACAATATAACATCTATAAACAATATACTTATAGATAATAAACCTATAGACAATACCTTTATAAAGAAAGATAAAAAGTCTATAGATAAAAAGAAGACTATAAATATACTTCTTTAGTATAAAAGATTAAGACATATAAATTATAAATCACTATATAGATACTTAAGAAAAAGGTATTTTAATATAAATATAAATAAAGGTAATATAATAAAGATAAAGCAATGCGAAGCTTGTATAAAAGCTAAATAAATAGATAAAGAGAAAAAGACTCCTTTAAGAAGGAAATATCTCTTTTTAGATAAAATACATACTAATATTTAAGGCCCTATAAAAACCCCTACTTATAATAAATACATATACTTTATATGCTTTTTAGATGCTGCAACTAGATATCTAAGAATATACCTTATAAAAAGTAAGGCAGAATGTCTGCCTAAATTCTTAGAATATAAACAAGATCTAGAAAATAATATAAATAAGACTACTATAAAAGAGGTTTTCTTTAATAATGCAAGAGAATTTATATATAATATAAAACCATACTGCCTAAAAGACGGCCTTATATATAATACATATCCTACATATACCCCTTATTCTAACGGCAAAATAGAAAGGATAAATAAAACTATACTTAATAAAGTCCGGGCTATGCTTTTTACCTTAAACCTACTAAAATACTTATAAGGTAAGGCTGTTTTAGCAGCGAAATATATATATAATAA